>SJXQ01002248.1:65166-253056 GCA_006408695.1 Aepyceros melampus | reverse complement strand
CCCCCCCACCCCCTGCCCCATCTCTCTCAGCATTGGCCACAGGGAAGTGAAAGTGCACTGAGAGTTGTTTCCAGGGTCAGAGCTGCCTCAGGAAGGGCTGTGGTGTGGACAGAGGTTTCCACAGAAGGCAGGACACAAATGTACCCTGAGGGGCAGATGAAGGTCTTCAACCCTGCAAAGAAATACCTACCTGGGCAGGTTGTCTCAAAGGCCCTGACCTGGCAGCCGGCCTGAGGGTGCAAGGGGGCTGCAGCGCTCAGGGTGGAACGCAGGACAGCCCCCTGGGGCACCTCCATCACAGCCCACATTAGTATTTTTTTGGTCTTTGTGTCCTCTGTTGGTCCTCGGTCACCTATATGGTCCTCCATGGATAGCATGGCAATTTTTTGTAGCCCCTCACTCACCTATGAACATGCTGGCTTGGGTTTTGAAACCAGATGACCACAGTTGTTATACCCATTGGGAAGGAGGAAAGAAGAACCTGAGAGAGGTTTATGGGACTTTAATGCGTGGAAATTTACTGCTCAAAGATCTCTTGTAGTTAGTTTAGCAATTAGATTCTGGGAGGCATTTTCTCCAGGGTTTGCAACCATATATTAGCTTCTTAATTGGAACTTTGGGTCAGTTTGTTTACATTCTACTCCATAACAAAAACTTACATCATTCTTGAACCTAGACAAGTTTGAATTATGAATGAATTGATAAATAATTAAGTAAACAAAATTCAGCCCTGCACAGCACATTGTCCTATATTTCTGGGAGGTAGCATAGCGTGAATGTTAAAGAGAGCAAGATTCAGAACCAGAGCAGGTTAGGTTTGAGTCCAAGCTCACCACTCTTTAGCTCTGTGACTTGAACAATTAATTCACTTACGCTCTCATTCTCTTCATTGGTAAAATGCATATGATAATAGAAACTTCCTCTAAGTTTTATATAAGTGAAATGTAATAATCCCTGTAAATCGCCTAGTATGGTGCCTGGCAAATATTAAAGCTTCTTTCAGTGTACACCTCCCTCTTCCAAGTTACTCCCTTCTTTTTATCAGTCAGGATAGACTAACTGCTATAATGAATGACATCTCAATTTTAGGAAATCAGTGTAATAGTTTGTTTATCACCTATGGGAAGTGCAGTCAACTGTGGGTAGAGAAATTCTGTTCCACACTATCATTCTGAGGCCCAGGCTCCTTCCATCCTGAATTGCCATGATCACCTCCGTGAGCACCATGGCAGGGGGCAGCAAATGATTGCCTGTGACCCAGCTTGCTCTGCTACCTGGTCTTGTATGGCACATGAACTAAAAATGATTTTTACCTATTTAAATTATTATATTTAAAATAGCTTTTTAAAGAGTTTCATTTTTTAAATTTTATTTTATTATTGCAGTGTAATTGCTTTACAATGTTGTTACTGTCTTCTGTACAACAAAATAAATCAGCTATATGTATACATATGTCACCTCCTTGCTTCATGCCACCCCTCTAGGTCATCACAGAGCACCAAGCTGAACTTCCTGTGCTATACAGCATTTTCCCCCTAGCTTGTATATGCTAATGTATATGTGTTTTAGAAATGCATCCATAATATTCTTGATTTTATATCTTATCAATCTATCATAATTGTTAGCATTTTCTGCTGCCCTTATTCTTTGCTTTTATTTTTGTCTTTCATACTTTTTTCCTTTTGTGTTTTTAATTCTGTATTTTTAGGATTCCATTTTCTTGTATTTCTTAGCCTATTTTTACACTGTTAGTGATTATTCTAGAGTTTGCAAAATACATTTGTAAGAAATCCAAGTCCACTTTCAAATGACACTATACCATTTCATGGATAGTACAAGTGTTTTATAACAACATAGTTCTAATTCCTCCCTCTCATCCTTGTATCATTACTGTCCTTTCTTTAACTTACTTATGTGCTGTGCTGTGCTGTGCTTAGTTGCTCAGTTGTGTCTGACTCTTTACGACCCCATGAACTGCAACCCGTCAGGCTCCTCTGTCCATGGGGATTCTCCAGGCAAGAATATTGGAGTGGGTTGCCTTGCCGTCCTCCAGGGGATCTTCCCAACCTAGCGATCGAACCTAGGTCTCCTGCATTGCAGGCAGATTGTTTACCGTCAGAGCCACCAGGAAGCCCAAGAACACTGGCGTGGATAGCCTATCCCTTCTCCAGGGTATCTTCCCTATCCAGGAATTGAACCAGGGTCATCTTCATTGCAGGCAGATTCTTTACCAGCTGCGCTACCAGGGGAACCCTAACTTACATATAAATATACATAATTTAATACTATGTTGTTATTTTGAAAAGATAAAAAGGTATTTTTTTTCTAAATTAGGCATTCAGTTCTCCAATGTTCTTCCTTCCTTTATGATCTATTTAATTTTCTGTCTGAAGAACTTCTTTAACATTTCTTGAGAGACAAGTCTACTGGCAACAAATACCTTCGAGTTTTGTTTGTCTGAGACAGTTATTTCCCCTTCACTTTTTAAAAAATTTATTTATTTTTCAATTGAAGGAATTGCTTTACAAAATTTTGTTGTTTTCTGTCAAACCTCAACATGAGTCAACATATATCCCCTCCCTTTTGAACCTCCCACCCATCTCCCTCCCCATCCCACTCCTCTAGGTTGATATAGAGAACCTGTTTGAGTTTCCTGAGACATACAGCAAATTCTTGTTGGTTATCTATTTTACATATGGTAATGTAAGTTTCCATGTTCTTCTTTCCTACATCTCACCCTCTCCTCCCCCTCGCCATGTCCATAAGTCTATTCCCTATGTCTGTTTCTCCATTGCTACCCTGCAAATAAATTCTTTGGTACCATTTTTCTAGATTCTGTATATATGCGTTAGCATATGATATTTATGTTTCTCTTTCTGACTTACTTCACTCTGTATAATAGGCTCTAGGTTCATCCACATCATTAGAACTGACTCAAATGCTTTCCTTTTTATGGCTGAGTAATATTCCATTGTGTATATATACCACAACTTCTTTATCCATTCATCTCTTGATGGACATCTAGGTTGCTTCCTTGTTCTAGCCATTGTAAATAGTTCTGAGGTGAACAATGAGATACATGTGTCTTTTTCAATTTTGGTTTCCTAAGGGTATATGCCTAGGAGTGGGACTGCTGGGCCATATGGTGGTTTTATTCCCAGTTTTTAAGAAATCTCCATACCGTCTTCCATAGTGGCTGTATCAATTTACATTCCCACCAACAGTGCAAGAGTGTTCCCTTTTCTCCACACCCTCTCCAGCATTTATGTTTGTAGACTTTTTGATCATGGCCATTCTGACCAGTGTGAGGTGATATATCATTGTAGTTTTGATTTGCATTTCTCTAATAATGAGTGATGTGAGCATTTTTCATGTGTTTGTTAGCCATCTGTATGTCTTCTTTGGAGAAATGTCTGTTTAAGAATTTCCCCCACTTTTTGATTGGGTGGTTTGTTTTTCTGGCATTGAGTTATATGAGCTGCTGGTTCAGTTCAGTTCAGTTCAGTCGCTCAGTTGTGTCCAACTCTTTGCGACCCTATGAATCTCAGTACGCCAGACCTCCCTGTCCATCACCAACTCCCGGAGTTCACTCAGACTTGTATATTTTGGAAATTAATCCTTTGCCAGTTGTTTCATTTGCTATTATTTTCTCCCATTCTGAGGGTTGTCTTTTCACCCTGCTTATAGTTTCCTTTGCTGTACAAAAGCTTTTAAGTTAATCAGGTCCTACTTGTTTACTTCTGCTTTATTCCATTATCTAGGCGGTGAGTCATAGAGGATCTTGCTTTGATTTATGTCATCAAGTGTTCTGCCTATGTTTTCCTCTAAGCATTTAATAGTTTCTGGTCTTACATTTAGGTCTTTAATCCATTTTGAGTTTATCTTTGTGTATGGTGTTGGGAAGGTTCTAATTTCATTCTTTTACATGTAGCTGTCAAGTTTTCCCAGCACCATTTATTGAAGAGGCTGTCTTTGCCCCATTGTATATTCCTGCCTCCTTTGTCAAAAATAAGGTACTCATAGGTGCATGGGTTCATTTCTGGGCTATCTTGTTCCATTGGTCTATATTTCTAGTTTTGTGCCATTACCATACTGTCTTGATGATTGTAGTTTTACACATTCAATGTGATCCTATCAAATTACCAATAGCATTTTTCAACTAGAACAAAAAATTTCACCATTCATATGGAAACACAAAAGTCCTCTTCACTTTTGAAGGAAAATTTCACAGAGTTCAGAATTCTATGTTGATGCTTTGTTTCCTCTCAACACTTTAAATATTTCACTGAACATTCTTCTTGCTTGCATGGTTTCTATGGAGAAACCAAATGTATTTTCTTTCCTTTGCTTCTCTATACGTAAAGTGTTTTTTTCTTCTGACTTCTTTCAGAATGTTTTTCTTTATCTCTAATTTTCTGAAGTTTGAATATGATATGATGCCAAGGTGGATTTTACAGTGGGGGAGGTGGGTTAGAGCATTTACCTTGCTTGATGTTCTTTAACTTTCTGCATCTGTGATTCAGTGTTCAACATTAATTTTGGGGAAACTTTCTGTCATTATTGTTTCAAATATTCCTTTTTTTCTTTCTTTATTCTCCATTGGGTATTCCTATTGCATATATATTATACCATTTGTAGTTGTTCTGTAGTTCTTGGATATCCTGCTCTATTTTTCAGTGTTTTATTTTCTTTGCTTTTCAGTTTAGGGAAGTTTTTATCAGACTTTTCTCAGCCCATCAAAGATATTCTTCATTTCTGTTATGGCGTTTTTATCGCTAGCATTTCTTTTTTATTCTTTCTCAAAATGTCCATCTCTTGCTTACACTGTTTTGCATACTGTATACTTTTTCCATTAAGGCTCTTAGCATGATAATCGTAGCTTAAAATTTTTTTTGATCTGATGATTCCAACATTCCTGTCATATCTGATGTTTATTCAGATTCTTCAAACTGTGTTTTTTGGTTTTGGTAAGATTTGTATTCTTTTTATGAAAGGTGAACATGGTATAATGGATAAAAGTAAATGATGTAAATACGCTTTTAGTAATGGAGTGGTATGTTGTGACTGGGGAGTGTTCTATGATTAGGTGTCAGATTTTTGGTTAGTTTGTGAAATGGGTGAAAGGAGTAAAAAGGTACAAACTTCCAGTTATAAAATAAATAATTCACAGAGATGTAAGGTAACTATAATGAATTATACTGTCTTGTATATTTGAAAGTTGATAAGACAGTGTGTGTGTGTGTGTTAGTTGCTCAGTTATGTCCAACTCTTTGTGACCCATGTACTGTAACTTGCCAAGCTCCTCTGTCCATGGGATTCTCCAGGCAAGAATACTGGAGTGAGTTACCATGCCCTTCTCTAGGGGATTGAACCTGGGTCTCCTGCATTACAGGCAGATTCTTTGTCGTCTGAGCCATCAGGGGAAAAACTTGTAACTAAATATGGTGACTGATGTTAAATAGATTTATTGTGATAATCATTTTGTTGTTGCTGCTGCTGCTAAGTCGTTTCAGTCATGTCTGACTCTGTGCGATCCCATAACGGCAGCCCACCAGGCTTCCCTATCACAAATATCAAGTCATTATGCTGTATATATGAAATTAATGTAATGTATGTGAATTATACATCAATAAAAATCTTTATACATTTGGTAATGTAAGGGAAAATCTTTCATCTTGGTGTACATTTTCTATGTTTTATTACTTGTTCTGTGCTGTCTAATTCTTTTTTTTTTCTTTTGCTTTCTTTTGAATTAATCAAGCATTTTCATCACTTCCAGTTTTCCTTCCTAATTTGCTATATGTTTTTTAAAATATTATTTTGGTGGTTACCATAAAGATTACAATAGACACCTATGACTAATATAAATTTGTAGTTTTACTACTTCTCTGAGAATTCAAAGAACTTAGAATACTTTAACAATTTTTAACCTTTCCCCCTTTGTTACTGATGTCATGTCTTAATATATATATATTATATATGTAATATATATATATTAAAACTCTATAATACATAATATTTATTGTTTAAAATAGTATTTATTTTCACCCACATACTTCCATTTTGAATACCTCTTAATTCCTTTTTGCATTTGCACAATTATATCTGGGACCATACTTCTTTATTCCAAATAATGTATTTGGCACATATTTTAAATACATATCCCCTGGCCATAAATAACCTGAGACTTGGAAGTGACATAGGAGATGAATCCTAATGTTTTTTATTTTCATCTTCCTTTTTGAAGGATGATATTCACTGGACATAGGGCTCTAGATTAGCAGTTATTTTCTTTCAGTGTTTGAAATGTGGCAACCATTACTTTTGTTGCCAAGTCAACTCTTTTGTTGCATCTTAAAATTATTCTTTTCATTTTCTAGCTGCTTTGAAGACTTTCTCTTAATCTCCACTTTTCAAGAGTTTTAATATGGTATGCCTTCTCTCTTTCTCTCTGTGTCTGTATGTGTGTGTGTGTGTGCTTATCCTGCTTGGCTTTGAAGCGGTTCTTCAAAGAGTGCTTTTAGTATTGTCACTGAAATGGCTTTCAACTCTTGTCCCTTCGAGTAGAATTTCCAGTTTTTACACAGATAATCTACCTAAAATGCAAATTTAGCCATGTTCTTACCTTTCAGATGGGCTTCCCTGGTGGCTCAGACAGTAAAGAATCCACCTACAATTCAGGAGACCCAGTTTCGATCCCTGGGTTTGGAAGATCCCCTGGAGAAGGGAATGGTAACCCACTCCAGTATCCTTGCCTGGAGAATTCCATGGACAGAGGAGCTTGGTGGGCTACAGTCCATGAAGTCACAGAGTCAACATGACTGAGAGACTAATGTACAACACACTTAGCTTTCAAATACCTATTAAGGTAAAGCCCAGCCTCCTTGTCTCAGTCTATAAGTCCCCCCTGACCTAACTGCACTAACATTTACACTCTCATTTACTTTTGCTTCCTGAATCTAACCTGGACCATAATGAGGTAAATATTTTAATTTCCCTCCCCAAACTATTGTAACTTTATGTCTTTGCTTTTGCTGTTCTCTTTGTCTGAAATAACTTTTCCTTATCTCTGCTCCCACACATCTTTATCCAGATAACTCTGCCCCCCCTCACCACCATTCTTCAAAATTTATTTCACTAAGTCTTCCAGGAAACTTTTCTGTGGCTCCAGACTGGACTGTGGCTATAAACCTTCATGGGCCTCCTTTGTAGCTCTTCTTGTGCAATATTGCAGTTGTCTTTTTAGGTCAATAGCCTCCTTACTGAGCACACTCAAAATCAAGCTATTTAGAAGCTAGAACCATAGCTTATTCATCTTTTCATGCTAAGTCCTTAATGCACTTCCTGCCACATAATAAACAAATATTCATGGAATAAGATGAATAAAATAAAAATAACCAGGATCCAGTGATATGTATTATTTATCAATATTTATTGAGTCCTTCCTGTATACCAGGCACTGAGCTAAATGCTTTATACTCATTATATACTTTAACCTTCCATAACAAGCCTATAAAGTGCTAGGAATGTGTGCACACTAAGTCATTTCAGTTGTGTCCAACTCTCTGTGACCCTAAGGACTGTAGCCCACCAGGCTCCTCTGTCCATGGAATTCTCCAGTCAAGAATACTGGAGTGGGTTGCTATGCCCTCCTCCAGGGGATCTTCCTGACCCAGGGATCAGACCCATGTCTGATATGCCCCCTGAACTGGCACGTAGGTTCTTTACCACCAGCACCACCTGGGAGGTGCTATAATCACCCGCATTTTACAGATGAGGACATTGTGTTCAGAGAAGTTATATTATTTGCTCAAAATTACACAGATAGTAAATGACAAGTTAAGTTTCAAATCCAAGCTTGTTGGATTTATATATCCAAGAATATAATATCTTCCTCACAAAAATATGGACTAACTGACCCTCTTAATTGCTAATTTCTGGCTTTACGACCCATTTCCAATCCCTACTAAAATTTCCCTGGGTTTGAACACTAACTACTGTATTGTCACCAATACAAGGCTGATTTTGGGTCATGTTAGACCTCAATAAATACTTGTCAAATCATTAAAATGTATAAATGAGAAAGTAAAATTTTTACCATGCCTGTATTGAGCAGGTTTATATCTGAGATATATGAGTCATCCAACACCCTAGGGGCATTATGAGAATTAACATAAAGAAAAATTAATTCAGATTCTCTTCAGCATCTAGGGAGGAATTAGACTCTTGGAGACAGAACCTGGACTATTTGAGGCCATTTGTGCAGGATGTTTTAAGTGAATTCTTCGACTGCTGATTGAACATCATTATGCATATTCTATGGGTGCAAGCAGAGCAAGCATGCTAAGCATGGTGGTCTCCCCTTTTTCAAGGGATGATATGAACAAAAGTCTCCACACACAAGTCCACTGTGCTCTGAAGGAGCTAAAGAATCTTCTAGATGAAACCAATTTGCAACCAGAGTGCCAAGTACCCTCAAGAGGCTGCTGAACCTCAAGGTGGCATGCCTTCCTCCTGGGGCTGTGCTTTGCAGTATGGTCCATAGAACGTGCATGGGCTGCTCTTGCAGAGGCCTTCTCAGTGTTGAGTGGGAGCTCCCATCACTGGGAAGCACATATGTGATATGTATGCTAAGTGCCTTTGGCTCAGCAGGGAAGATGACACTATGTTCTGGGGCAGCCTTTTGGGTGTAGTCTCATCCTGAATCTGTAAAACACATCCCTTGGTTTCAGCTGAAAAGTCTAAAAGGGGATGAAGGCAGGAGGGGTTACTGTATGGTTTCCTTCATATTAGTCCTTGTCTTCTTAGGTTATTCCTTCCATATTCAATTGCTTTCAGGTCTAGCTCCAACCTCCCTGGGTATTACTTACTCTCCTCAACCAGAAAGGCAGCAGATGAAAGGGACAGGTGGGAATACCTGTTTATCAGTGAGTGGTGCAGTTTTTCTTCACTGAGTGTGGGTATAAGGGGCTTTATACATGGAGAGATGCTGGGCTGTGCTGTGCTATGTTTAGTTGCTCAGTCACGCCTGACTGTGACCCCATAGACTGTAGCCTGCCAGGCTTATCTCTCCATGGGGATTCTCCAGGCAAGAATACTGGAGTGAGTTGCTATACCCTCTTTCAGGGGATCTTCCCAACCTGGGGATTGGACACAGGTTTCCTGCATTACAGGTGGATTCTTTACTGTCTGAGCCACCAGGGAAGCCCAAGAATATGGAGAGGGTAGCCCAGCCCTTCTTCAGGGGATCTTCCTGACCCAGGAATTGAACTGGGTCTCTTGTATTGCAGGCAGCTTCTTTATCAGCTGAGCTACCAGGGAAGCCCAGAGAGATGCTATACAAATATAAAACATCACTATATTATATATTGTTATTTGAAGGATAAATGTTAAATTGCAAAGATATGACCATGACTGCCTGGAATGATACCTGTGATGAATTGAACCATGCATATTAGCCCAGTTAACTTAATAGGAATTAAGAGAATTTGTAAATTAACCTGAATGTCAAGGAAATGGGAATTCAAATAAATTTGGGAGATTAGGAAGAATACATTTTGGCTTTTACTTGCTGAATGGCATTAAGTCATAGTGATACCTATGATTTACACAAAAGGTTGTACTTTTTATTTTATTTAAAAACATTTCCCCTAAAGTCAGGAACAAGACAAGGGTTCCCACTTTCACCACTACTATTCAACATAGTTTTGGAAGTTTTGGCCACAGCAATCAGAGCGGAAAAAGAAATAAAAGGAATCCAAATTGGAAAAGAAGAAGTAAAACTCTCACTGTTTGCAGATGACATGGTCCTCTACATAGAAAACTCTAAAGACTCCATCAGAAAATTACTAGAGCTAATCAATGAATATAGTAAAGTTGCAGATATAAAATCAACACACAGAAATCTCTTGCATTCCTATACACTAATAATGAGAAAGTATAAAAAGAAATTAAGGAAACAATTCCGTTCACCATGGCAATGAAAAGAACAAAATACTTAGGAATATATCTACCTAAAGAAACTAAAGACCTATATATAGAAAACTATAAAACACTGGTGAAAGAAATCAAAGAGGACACTAATAGATGGAGAAATATACCACATTCATGGATCGGAAGAAACAATATAGTGAAAATGAGTATACTACCCAAAGCAATCTATAGATTCAATGCAATCTCTATCAAGCTACCAACAGTATTTTTCATAGAGCTAGAACAAATAGTTTCACAATTTGTATGGAAATACAAAAAGCCTTGAATAGCCAAAGCAATCTTGAGAAAGAAGAATGGAACTGGAGGAATCAACCTGCCTGACTTCAGGCTCTACTACAAAGCCACAGTCATCAAGACAGTATGGTACTGGCACAAAGACAGAAATATAGATCAATGGAACAAAATAGAAAGCCCAGAGATAAATCCACACACCTATGGACAGCTTATCTTCGACAAAGGAGGCAAGAATATACAGTGGATTAAAGACAATCTTTTTAACAAGTGGTGCTGGGAAAACTGGTCAACCACTTGTAAAAGAATGAAATTAGATCACTTTCTAACACCATACACAAAAATAAACTCAAAATGGATTAAAGATCTAAACGTAAGACAAGAAACTATAAAACTCTTAGAGGAGAACATAGGCAAAACACTCTCTGACATAAATCACAGCAGGATCCTCTATGATCCACCTCCCAGAATACTGGAAATAAAAGCAAAAATAAACAAATGGGATCTAATTAAAATTAAAAGCTTCTGCACAACAAAGGAAACTATAAGCAAGGTGAAAAGACAGCCTTCTGAATGGGAGAAAATAATAGCAAATGAAGCAACTGACAAACAACTAATCTCAAAAATATACAAGCAGCTTATGCAGCTCAACTCCAGAAAAATAAATGACCCAATCAAAAATGGGCCAAAGACCTAAATAGACATTTCTCCAAAGAAGACATACAGATGGCTAACAAACACATGAAAAGATGCTCAACATCACTCATTATCAGAGAAATGCAAATCAAAACCACAATGAGGTACCATTTAATGCCACTCAAAATGGCTGCTATCCAAAAGTCTACAAGCAATAAATGCTGGAGAGGATGTGGAGAAAAGGGAGCCTTCTTACACTGTTGGTAGGAATGCAAACTAGTACAGCCACTATGGAGATCAGTGTGGCGATTCCTTAAAAAACTGGAAATAGAACTGCCTTATGACCTAGCAATCCCACCGCTGGGCATACACACTGAGGAAACCAGAATTGAAAGAGCCACATGTACCCCAATGTTCATTGCAGCACTGTTTTAATAGCCAGGACAAGGAAGCAACCCTGATGTCCATCAGCAGATGAATGGATAAGAAAGCTGTGGTACATATACACAATGGAGTATTACTCAGCCATTAAAAAGAATACCTTTGAATCAGTTCTAAGGAGATGGATGAACCTGGAGCCTATTATACAGAGTGAAGTAAGCCAGAAAGAAAAACACCAATACAGTATATTAATGCATATATATGGAATTTAGAAAAATGGTAATGATAACCCTGTATGCGAGACAGCAAAACAGACACAGATGTATAGAACAGTCTTTTGGACTCTGTGGGAGAGGGAGAGGGTGGGATGATTTTGGAGAATGGCATTGAAACAAGTATAATATCATATAAGAAATGAATCACCAGTTCAGGTTTGATGCAGGATACAGGATGCTTGGGGCTTGTGCACTGGGATGACCCAGAAGGATGATATGGGGAGGGAGGAGGGGGGATTCAGGATGGGGAACATGTGTACATCCATGGCAGGTTCATGTTGATGAATGCAAAACCAATACAATATTTTAAAGTAATTAGCCTCCAATTAAAATAAATAAATTTAAATTAAAAATTATTTATTTAGTTTTGGCTTTTCTGGGTCTTTGCTGCTGAGCAAGTTTTTCTCTATTGTGGCAAGTGGAGGGTACTCTCTAGTTGTGGTACATGGGCTTCTCAAAGCAGTCGCTTCTCTCGAAGCAGAGCAGAGACACTATGGCATGGGCTCAGTAGTTGTGGTGCACGGGCTTAGTTGCTCTGAGGCATGTGGAATCTTCCTGGACCAGGAATCCAGCTTGCGTCCCCTGCCTTGCCAAGCGGATTCTTAACCACTGGACACCAGGGAAGTTCACAACAGGCTGTATGTTTTTTAAAGCACTTTAACATATACTTTCATCTGGTTTGATCCTCACAGTAGCCATAGGAAGAGGATAGCAATATAAACCTTTTGTTGAAATGAGGAAGGGGGTACCCAGGTGTTTTTCCACAGTCTGTGTCCTATTGTCAGGGGGAGTCAAGGTAAGCCTGGGACTTGAAACTTACTCTTTCAGTTCCAAACTTTTAGTCTTTCTACTACACTGTAGATTCATGATCTAAAATGCCTCAGTGCACTTAATTTTATTATTAAATAAGTTTTCTTTCCACTATGCTATACCTTTGTTTAGCGAGCAAAGAATCCACCTGCAATGCACGAGACACAGGAGACATGGGTTTGATCCCTGGGTTATGAAAATTCTCTGGAGAAGGAAATGGCAACCCACTCCAGCAGTCTTGCCTGGAAAATCCTATAGACAGAGGAGCCTGGCAGGCTACAGTCCATAGGGTCACAAAGAGTTGGACACAACTGAGCACATAACCTCATGCTATACCTTAGGGAAAAGCAGGAGTGGGGTGTAGTCTGCGAAACTGTGCAGGCTTGAGGGGTATTGCTGTTGGCTAGAAGTTCTCATGTAGAGTCACATAGTCAGTCCTCAAATACCATTTGAGATTATGATGACAGGTACATCCCAATGCCCTGAAGTGCAGATTTCCACAGAGGCAAATGCTAACCCATTATGCAGCTTTACCTTTCCTCTCCCACAGCAGTGGAGCAGATTTTGTCAACAAGTATGCTTCGGGTGCCACTGGGAATAGAAGTTTACTACAAGATCCTATCCCCAGAGCCTGAAATCTAGACAGAATAAATGAACACGCACACACAAAATTGTGGGGTGCCAGCTCTTCTTGAAACAGCATTTCAGAGAAAGGAGAGTCCAGTGAGAGCAAGAGTAGCTGCAGGAAGCTGCAGGAAGGAGGTGCTATTGAAAACAAGCCAGATATAGATAAGGAACTAGATAGATTGAAGAGAGAGGCATGTATTTCCAAGTGGAAGGACAACATGAACCAAAGCTTAGAGGAATGGCTAGGATGTACATGTGAGACAGAGAAGAAGTCTTCTTGACTGAGACAGGAGGGCGAACCACTCATTCATTCTCCATTTACAAGGAGAAGCAATGAAGACCAGACCAAACCAGTGGAAGAAGCCAAGGGAGGAAGATGAACTTCAGTGATGGCTTAGCAGGAATTCCACCCCCCCTCCCCCAGCTATATCTATAATGTTAACCAGGATAGTCCTCAGAGTGGTGGACTGCCCACAGTCAGCATGATTTTTAGAAGAGGGAGATTTTTACTTTTGTACAATTTTTATAAGAGGGGGAGGTGTGAGGAGGTAGGAGTGAGGATGAAAAATGCTTTATGGTGGGGTTCGGGGGTGTGGGTTTCTACCAAGCACATTGCCCCCCACCCCTGAAAAGATTTACCACAAAACCAACCTCCTTCCTTGTCTTTACAGGTTGATTCCTGCCCACCATCTTCCTTTGGGAGATTTCCCATTTTCTCTCTCCTTTCCCCCTTGGTACATACTTTTTCTTCTTATGGTGGGTTTTGTATTTTTAGCCTAGGCAGTTGCTGTGGCAACCACTAGAGCTGAACATTTTGTTTCCCAAGAACAAATGCATGTTTAAATATTCAAGCAATTTTCCGTTGTTCAAAGGAGCTGAGATTTCAAGCATATTATTCAGATCTTATGAGAGAAGTTGAATTTTCCATCTTTTATTTTAAGGATTCCTATAGTGTTCACACATTTCCAGGGTGGGGTAGAGGTCAGGATTAATGTTTACATCAAATGAGGTAAGCCTTTTAGAAAGGAGAATAAGGAATATGTTATATTTTCCTCCCCTCTGCAACTTTTTGGGGAAGATCTTAATAATGATTACTTCAGACAACAAGGATGGGGTCTAATTTCCTCCCTCTTCAGGAAGGGAATATGCATAAAGGGGTGCCACTCTTCCTATTTAACCTACCACAGACAATGTTGGCATCAAATCACAGTTTTTGTTCAGTCTGTTGACCTTTTCTCACATTCCAGAAATTGTATAAATTGCATTTACAATATCAGAGTGCTCTCCTTTTAATCTATTCATTTATATTTTATTGGTAACATGTTTGGCTTCATTCTTACCATGAAATTTGTTTTGTTTTCAATTTTTATTGCAATATAGTTGATTTACAACATTGTATACCAGGCTTCCCTGGCAGCTGAGTTGGTAAAGAATCTGCCTGCAGTGGGCTACAGTCTGTGGGTTTGCAAGAGTCAGACATGACTGAGCAACTAAACCACATCACAATGTTGTGGTAGCTTCTGCTGCATAGCAAAGTGAATCAGGTGTACACACACATACATCCGCTCTTCCCATGGAGGTCATTACAGAGTACTGAGTAGAGTTCCCTATGTTATACAGTAGGTCCTAGTACTCAGTCTCTCAGTTGTATACGACTCTTTGTAATCGCATGGTAGCCTACCATGCTCCTCTGTCCATGGAATTTTCCAGGCAAGACTACTGGCCTGGGTTTCCATTTCCTCTTCCAGGGGATCTTCCTGACCTTCCTGTGTCTCCTTCATTGGCAGGTGGATTCTTTACCACTAAGCCATCCTGGAAGCCCACAGTAGATCCTTATTGGTTACATATTTTACATATAGCATTGTATGTATATGTCAATCCCAGTCCCTCTGGTTATTCCTCCTCTCCCTTTCTCCCACTGGTAACCATAAGTTTGTTTTCTACATTTGTGACTCTGTTCCTGTTTTGTAAGTAAGTTCATTTATATCATTTTTTTTAGATTCCTGAGTATTCTTTTTCCCCCTTAAGAATATTGCATTGCATTTTATAGACTGTGGATTGCAAACACAGCTCTATTTTAGTGTCTAAGTTTCTGAAGCATTTCCCAGCCTCCAGACTCTTCTGAAGTACATTGGTGTGTACAAATGACTCTCCCACACATTTAGACTAGGATTCTTAACCTTGGCTCCATGAACTTGAATGGAAAAAAAAAATTACACCATTATTTTCACTAACTTCTAAGATGCATCATTTTGTTCCATTATGATTAAAAGTAACAAACCATAAGTTGCCACTAGAAATTCCTTCACATTACAATTGTTAATGAATTATCCAAACTTTGTGCATACTCATCACTACTCTGAAATTGTGTTAGTTGTTAGATATATTGTACATTGTAAGTTAATAAAGAATATATATATAATCAGTCATGCAAATGAAAGTCATTCAGTTGTGTCTGACTCATTGTGACCCCCATGGACTATACAGTCCATGGAATTCTCCAGGCCAGACTACTGAAGTGGGTGGGGTAGCCTTTCCCTTCTCCAGGGTATCTTCCCAACCCAGGGATCGAACCCAGGTCTCCTGCATTGCGGGTGGATTCTTTACCAGCTAAGCCACAAGAGAAACTCAAGAATACTGGAGTGGTTAGCCTATCCCTTCTCCAGTGGATCTTCCTGACCCAGGAATTGAACCAGGGTCTCCTGCATTGCAGATGCATTCTTGACCAACTGAGCTACTAGGGAAGCTCATAATCATTCATACTACAAATTTAAATGTTTATTATTTTTAGAACAGTATTTAAATTGCTTTTCTTTATAGCAAATTATGTTTTATTTTATTCATTTAAAACCATTATTCTGAGAAAGGGTTCTGTAGGGTTTCCAGATTGCCAAAGGGTCCGTAGCATATGAAAAGTTTAACACCTTGTGATCTACATGTTCACATTCTAGTGTTACTGTCTCTGCATCTATGACTAGCTGTGCCTTAGGAAGCAATTTGACCCATCCCCTTATTTAATTTTATTTATTAAAGATCACAGAAACATTGAGCCATGTTTCTAGTAGCAAGATTTGGACCTTGTCAAAAAAGTTTCAGTTTTTTTGGAGGCAGTGATCTTTTTGAAGGGGCTATTAGTGTTGATTTACTGTCATCCCATGGGATATTTTGTGTACTCTGTTCATTTCTGAGCACTGATGAAAGAGAAGATCTGTAAGAAGAAGCTATCAGGCAACAGGCTGAGGAATTCTGGGAATACTTGAGGTTTGCATGTGCTTTATAGAGAGGATTGCTGTCCTTTCCCATGCTGCCTTGTATTCTTGAGAAAACCACCTGCAATGATGGGCTGAAAACTTTCTCTACACAGCTTTTTAGGTAACCTCCCAGCTGGAAATGAATTCCACAAGCCATACCTGAGGTCTTGATTGCTTTATCTGAAAATCTCCTCACTTTTGTACATTCAAGTGAGAGTATTTTGGAGACAATTTCTTATTAACCAGAGGCATCTCTTGTGATATACTTGGCCATCTTGAAGCATCTCCTGCCAACCTTATTTAGATGCACCTTTACTGCTTCCCCAATTCCTTCCACATCCCCATAGTCTTACCACGTGAGGGATAAAACAGACCTACAACCACAAATATCTCGAATATACCAAAATGTTCAAAGTAGTAGGGATTAGACAAGAATATTTGGTTGCTGCTCCTCAGGGGGCTCTGCCTGAAGCCTTCAAGGGAAGTCTTCCCTTCTACTGGCAAGTGTACTCCAGAGACCCTGAGCTCAGAAGGTTGAGCTTATGCAGAGAGGCCTGGGCTGCCACTTCTGTCCCAATCAAGTGAAGGCTAGAGGGAGGAGGTTGTGAATGGTCAACTTTGATTCTCTGAGCGTACTCCTCTTGAAGTGAAAGGATTAAGTGCAACCAGAAAGAACTGGTTTAGCAAGAATTTTCAATAAGGAAGGGACTTACCATTTGATTTCATGCTTTACAAAGGGCAGGTCTTGGTTTCCAAAGCATGTCAACCATTCTATTCCTGTCCCGAGAGTAGGAAAGCTGCTGGGCCCAGGTGGGGCCAAGTCAGAGGCCCGGCTTCCTAGCATCCTTGCCTGTGTTGAAAGGTGATAAGTTGGATGAATAGCTAAGAGGCATGTGGTTTGGGGGAATCTCTGCTTTATACTGCCTCCTTTCAGCCTGGAGAAAAATCAATTGAATCCACTTTTTAAAAACAACTATTGATCACCATGTGCAAAGCTCAATGCTGGAGCCACTGGGGATTCAGGGGGTGAAAAGTACATGGTTTCTGACTTCAAGATTTCATCAGCCAATTAAAATGACTAACACATCTAAATAACTTTGAGACAACTCTGTAATGAGTGCTAAATTATGGTTACAAACCTGCTTTATGGAAGAGACAGTTATTTCTTTCTCCGTGAATCTGAGAAGGGTTCTTGAAAGATTTAAGATATAAATGGACCCAGGAAATGCAGGAGATTAATAAATAAATAAGAGCTAGAGAAGATTAGCAAACTGGGGTCCAAAGCAGAAGGATGAAGGGCATTATTTGAGAAATACAGAGTAATCTCAGATGAATTTACTAGGTGGAGGGGAGGAGATGAATTGCATAATTAGAGGTCAGCCTGTGAAAGGCTGGACTGAATTGTTTGGAATTTATCCTATAGATGGTAGGAAGTCACTGAACGTTTGTGATCAAGGGAATGATATCATCAAAGGCAAACCTATTTGCAGAGCAGAAATAGGGATACAGACATGGAGAGCAAATGTATGGACATCAAGGGAGGAGAGGGAGGAGGGATGAATTGGGAGATTAGGATTGACATATATACACTGTAATGTAATGTAATGTAAAGTCACTCAGTCGTGTCCGACTCTTTGTGACCCCATGGACTGCAGCCCACCAGGCTCCTCAGTCCATGAGATTCACTACTATGTATAAAGTAGATAACCAGTGAGAACCGACTGCACAGAACAGGGAACACTAGTCAGTGCTCTGTGTGACCTAAATGGGAAGGAAATCCTAAAAAGACATAAAATACGTATGTGTATAGCTGATTCACTTTGTTTCTATTGTTCAGTCACTACGCAGTGTCTACTCTTTGCAACCCCATGGACTGCAGCATGCCAGCCTCCTCTTTCCTCCACTATCTCCCCAAATTTGCTCAAATTCATGTCCATTGAGTTAGTGACGTTATGTAACCATCTCATCCTCTGTTGCCTTCTTCTCCTTTTACCTTCAATCTTTCCCAGCATCAGGGTCTTTTCCAAGGAGTGGGCTCTTCACATCAGGTGACCAAAGTATTGGAGCTTCAGCTTCAGCAACAGCCCTGCCAATGAATATTTGGGGTTGATTTCCATAAGGATCGACTGGTTTGATCTCAGTTTGCTATATGGTAGAAACTATCACAACATTTTAAAGCAACCCCAATAAATATTTTTTTAAAAAGCTGAGTATAAGGAAGATAGTTCTGGTAAAAGTGTGTGGACTAGAACTGAAAAGAGGGGAAGACTGACTTATGAACTAAGGATAGCTGTTATAAGGGAAAGAAGGAGTTGGATCTGAGAAACGTTATGGAGAGAGAGCTGACAGGACTAGAAGACTGGCTTCCAGCAGTCAGCCCATCTAATCTTTAATTTCTGACATCCAATAAACTATAGAGTCATAAACTTCATCTTGTGACATATTAGAACTGACACAGTATTAGAGATAATCTATACTTTGCCTTATTTGAAAAGATAGGGAAATTGAGACTTAGAGAGGTCAAGTTTTAAATCATACTGTATTTTAGCAAAAGAGCTTAACTCTTCATATTAATTTTTCAGATAACATGGAAAGGTAGTTAATAATTCAAAGTGTATCCTCATTTTATTAAAAAGGCCAACTAAAGCATGAGCAGATGAAAATAGGGCATCCAAGGTATTCAAAAAGTCTCTCCTCCTACCATATCATCTCTTGGGCTTCCCTGGTGGCTCAGATGGTAAAAAACTCTGCCAGGTTAGATCCCTGGAGAAAGGAATACTCACTCCAGTGTACTTGCCTGGAGAGTTCCATGGACAGGGGAATCTTGAGGGCTATAGTCCGTGGGGTCACAAAGAGTCAGACAAAACTGAGTGGCAACACAAACTTGGTACAAAAATTCAGTTTGCTATTCAGACATTAAAAACAACACTCTCTCCTGTTTCCTTTACCATCTTTGTGTCTACTGTTTGGTGTTTTGTTTTTCTTTATGCTAGAAAATATTATGGGGCAAAATCTGGTTTTTCCCAGTTGTAGCTCATTTAATTCCAAATATCAGTCTCAGTGGAATCCAGCCAAGAATTCCTGGTTGTATAATAAATACAGGTCCTCAGAGAGGATCTACCTAGCATGTTGAGAAAATGAAGCTAGATTATGTATTAGGATTCTTCAAGAGACAGATTCCTATGCTGCTGTCATCAAACCATCACATTATTCACTTCTTAGCCCTGGGCTCAGCTCTCATGTCTTTACACAGCCAAGGAAGATAAGAAGTGGCTAAGGCAGGAGCATGCTAGACCTTTCAGCTTTAAGCTATCTTAGGAGGAGGAATCTGCTCTGCAATTTTAGTTCTGAAACTTCTGTTTCTAGGCTCAGTTCAGATGGTTGTAGGGAAAGAAGGAAAAGATGCAACTTCAGCAGCTTCTGTTTATGGCAGATCATGGGGCCTGGGATATTTTGACTCCAGGCAAAGGCAGACATAAATATACATTTAAAAAAAGTTTTCTTATCTGTGATTCCAGCCTAAGAAAAACATAAAATTTAGAGGCACAGTGAATCAAAAAGAATAAAAATTCTGTGAGACTTAAAGCTTAGACTTGGTAGAACTTAAAGTAGCACAGTAGTGCAGAAATGCCCTTTCAGTTTGTAAGATATATAAGAAAAGGTCACATCAGTTTATATTTATTGAGCACTCTTGATGTGTTGGTCAATATGCTGTTTCTTTATTTTTCATTATTTTATATTTTATTTTTCTCTAGTTTTGTTGAGGTATAATTGACACATTAAATTGTAAGATAGGTAATTTGTGCAATATGATGAGTTGATACATTATAAAATATTGCCTTCATTAGGTTATTTAATGTATCCATCAAATTTTTAATTATACAATACAGTGTTATCACTGTGAAATTGAAAGTCTCTCAGTCGTGTCCAACTCCTTGCGACCCCATAGACTCTGCAGTCCATGGAATTCTCTAGGCCAGAATACAGGAGTGGGTAGCCTTTCCCTCCTTCAGGGGATCTTCCCAGCCCAGAAATAGAACCAGGGTCTCCTGCATTGCAGGCAGATTCTTCACCAACTGAGCTATCAGGGAAGCAGTCACCATGTTATACATCACATCCTCTAAGAGTTTCTTAACTAATCTTCACAGCACCTCTTTTAGGTAAGTTCTATTAATACCCATTTTTCAGATAAGAAATCTAAGGCTCAGAGAATTCAAGTAAATGGCTTGAAGTTGAAAATGGCAGCCATGTGATCTGAAACCCGGCAGGCTGAATTCAGAGTCTATGCTCTAAAGCACTACACTACATTCAGATGTACTACATCACCCAGTATGAACGAATGAATGAATGATGAAATGTTTTGTTAATTTAACAAAGTCTGCTTTAGGCTTAGCATGATGATGAAGCATGGGCTGAAGTTTTGCCAAGTACAGTTGATTTTTATTGTTAATGAATTCTGTATTTTCAAATTCACCTACTCGCTAGAATTTATTTCAACACCTGTGGTGCTTTTGCAATCATTCATGGACACATCAGAGCAAAAAAAAAAAAATTAAGTCTTTTGACACACACACGCAAATAAAGCAACACTGCATCTTATTTCAGCTTTCGTACTATAAACATGTAATTTTTGCAGTCTATTTAGTGCCAGATTTTTTTGTGTGTGTGCTTTTTGTTGAAGGTTTCACTGTTTAAAATGACCTCGGGCCTAGAGTTGAAGTGCTATTTAATATGCCTAAGTGCTAGACAATTGTGAGGTGCATCACAGAGGACATACTTGTGTTGGGTAAGGTTGTATAGGCAGGAGTTACAATGCTGTTGACCACGAATTCGATGTTAGTTAATCAACAAAGTGTATTAAATGAGACATCTTTAAACAAAAATGCATATAAAACAAGGCTGTGTGCTAAGTTGCTTCTTTGTGTCCAACTCTGACCCTGTGGACTGTAGTCTGCCAGGCTCCTCTGGCTAGATGGATTCTCCAGGCAAGAATACTGGAGTGGGTTGCCATGCCTTCTTCCAGGGGATCTTTCCAACCCAGGGATTGAATGTGTATCTCTTCATTAAGTCTCTTGCATTGGTAGGAAGGATCTTTACCACTAGCACCACCTAGGAAGCCCCTATGATCCCGATACTAAATAAATAAATTGTGTTTTTTAAAATTTATTTATTTTTAATTGAAGGATAATTGCTTTACAGTATTGTTTTGTTTCTACCTAAATTGTATATTTAAAACATTTTTAAAAATGTTATATATTGATTACTTGACAAAAATGTTGTGACCAGAGGATTGCTGGAACCTAATCCTGAATTTACCCTTGGAGCAATGGTTCAGTATTCAGTAATTCATTGCTTACAGAGATTTTATAGAACACAAATATGGTGAATAACAAGGCAACTGTGTTTGTCATCCCTAGGCAACTATTAATAATAGCTACATTTAATTACTATGTACTATGTGCCAGGCATTGTGCTAGGTTTGAGGGATACTGTGATGAAAGAGATAGATACAAATACACACCCTTCTCTCAAACAGTTTACAGTTTACCAGAAATGTGTGTATCAGTCTACTCATTACAAGAGTGATGGCTGTAATAAGGGGAAATATGATATGCCAGGAAAACATATAACTGAAGAACCTAATGTACAGGGACATACTATGATTCTCCCATGCATAGGGGACTGGGAGGCACAGAATGGCTACGTAATCTGTTCGAAGTTTCTTTTCCCCACTTTGGGCAACTGCCTCTAGGAATGGAAAAAATGTTGGGAGATAGAAAGACAAAAATGATGAGTAGTCTCACTATTAAAGGAATCTTGATTTTATTGAGATTCACTTTAAATTCCAAGGTAGAGAAATGTGAAGGTGTCAGAAGCCAATGTAAATGAAGGTGAAAATGAAGAATCTGCAGTGCTCCAATTTTAACAGCAGTCAGTGAGAGCAAGCCAGTTTTCTAAGCATTTATTTATTTCCAACCTTGAAGAATAAATCTGCTACATAAAAATGAGGTAGCTCTATGCAAATTCATTTTAGTCTCTAAAATAGAAAATTCACAGAGAAGTGTGTTCCTTTCTCCTCTCTTTTTCTCCTTTATCCAGCTCTATTGCTTTTCTCTGAGGACCATGGTTTCTCTACTGAGCTGCATTCAATTTTAAGAGGAAGTTTGGTATTGATATGCTCAAGTTACTGAGAGTAAGAAAATAGAGGGAGGAACAGAGCAAGTAGTAAATGGTTTTCTCTCAGATGACTCTCACTTCCTAGAGATTTAATTTGTTTCTGGTAATGGGTAACAACTCTACAGGGATCTTGGTGACGTATACACTAGAAATGGAAAAAATCTATAGGGAAACGCCTGTTTTCCTTGTTTGTGGGAACACAGCAACACTCCTCTGGCCTTGTGCTTAAAGTGGCGCTTTCCAGTGACAAGGTACAGACACCAGAGAAAAAAATTGAAGACGGTAGAGCCTGGGATAGGGAATGGGGTGGGGGGAGCACCTATTGCATGGAGATCTTAATGAACAGTCTGGCAAAGGAGCCCCATTTCCAGCCCAAGAGGGACTGCTTCAGTGTTCTTTGAGGGCACAAATTCAATTCACCTCTTCTGGCATATGGCCCAGTTCTGCTTCTTTTGTGTTTTGGAAATCTTTGTTGTTGCAATTGTGGCCCTGGAGAACTGTCTTATTGTGTGTACAATGCTGTCCTACTTCACAGTACAGCAGTCCCTGAAGTGGGTGGGAATGATTACCCATAGATGTTCTGATGGGAAACAGACCCTTGGAAGAAAAAATTATTTTTCCAGGGCTCTCCAACCAGTGAGTCACATAGCTGTGAGTTAAAACCTGTAACCATCAGAGGCCACAGAGCAGTCAGAAGCACAGGCACGAAAATGTTCTCTGAATACTCACTTCTTAACTTACCACGTGCTGAGGACTTAGTCATCTTTCTTTAAAATCAGCTAAATTTAGAATGTCTGAAAATCCCGTATTCTACTGATGTCACTACAAATATGGCTGATTAAACCCCAAGGAAGGACAGATGAAACAAAAATGATGTCTGAAATATTAATTTCAAGAATGAACCATTTGATTTAAGGATCCCTTCTGCCTTGAGTAAGGATTCTCCATGAAAATATAGCTGAACTGAGTTTCTTGTTTGAAATAGGACACTGGCAAAATTAAAACACATGTGTGGCAGATCCTTCACGAATGACCATTATTGTTCGAATTAGAAGAGATGGATTCAGTATAAGGTTGCCAGATAAAATGCAGGATGCTCAATTAAATTTGCATTTCAGGTGAACAATGAGTAATCTTTCAGTAGAAGGCTGTGATAAACACTACATGCGTTAAATATTGCATGGGCCAGTCTTATACTAAAGATTTATTTAGTGTTTATCAGAAATTCAAATTTAATTTAAATTTACTTTAGTGTCCTGTATTTTTATTTGTTAAATCTAGCAACTCAAATCTAGTGACTTAAAATCAACAGCTGGTCCAAAATATTAAAAATTTGGAGTATCATAGGCCTTCTCAGAGCATATGCTCTATAAATATTTATACACGTTGAAAGGGAACATCTTCTTATGTGCTAAATATATCCATTTCATAACAACTCTACAAAGTAGATATTTTTTTTTTTCCAGAGGACTTACATGAATTTTTCAGAGTCACACAGTAAGTAGCATTGATGACATCATTATCAAAGATCTGCCTAAAAACCCATGGGCTTTCAGTATGAAAATTCAGGAACTTTGAAATATCTCATGATCTTAAGGGAAAAAGCTTTTAAGATATCAAGTCAACTTTGCAATAGGGACTGGAAACAAAGTTCACTGGGCCAACCAGAAGTTCACACTGTAAACTCAGCCTACACCATTGTTTTGAGTAATTGGGGCCCAGTTTTAAGAGTATTGCAAATATTTCTTTGCATATACTTAAAACCTATAGGCAATACACCAGGATAGAGTGCTTTCTAAAGTTTACTTGAAATGGAAATTCAATTGAAAGAACATCTTCATTCTCCAAACATAGAATATTTAGATAAAATATGCCAACAAAAGCTAAATATATTGCTAAGCTCAAAAGAAGGGGGAAATTCATAGGTTGCAGAAATAAAGAGAATCTCAAAGTCAAGAGGAGGAGTAATAGCCTGAAGCCACAGTGATTCAAGGTCCTGGATATAAGTTTTAGAAGATGGATATTGGGTTTCTCATGTTCACTGAGGATAGTCTGTGAGATCCAGAGCCATTTGAGATGAGCAATTGCAAAGGAGTCTCTATTGCTAATATTTTTGAAAATATATACATTCTATGGAAGAGGGGCTGATTAGAAAAATTATACATACTCATCTGAGGACCTGACTAAGAACTAGATGGGATGGGAGCCCTGGATGGGAAATGTGTCAACCATAAACGTTCAGTTCAGTTCAGTTCAGTCGTGCAGTCGTGTCCAACTCTTTGCGACCCCATGAATCGCAGTATGCCAGGCCTCCCTGTCCATCACCAACTCCCGGAGTTCACTCAGACTCACGTCCATTGAGTCCGTGATGCCATCCAGCCATCTCATCCTTGGTCGTCCCCTTCTCCTCCTGCCCCCAATCCCTCCCAGCATCAGGGTCTTTTCCAATGAGTCAACTCTTCGCATGAGGTGGCCAAAGTACTGGAGCTTCAGTTTTAGCATCATTCCTTCCAAAGAAATCCCAGGGTTGATCTCCTTCAGAATGGACTGGTTGGATCTCCTTGGAGTCCAAGGGACTCTCAAGAGTCTTCTCCAACACCACAGTTCAAAGGCATCAATTCTTCAGCACTCAGCCTTCTTCACAGTCCAACTCTCACATCCATACATGACCACAGGAAAAACCATAGCCTTGACTAGACGGACCTTAGTTGGCAAAGTAATGTCTCTGCTTTTGAATACTATCTAGATTGGTCATAACTTTTCTTCCAAGGAGTAAGTGCCTTTTAATTTCATGGCTAGAATCTCCATATTATAAAAGGAATTTGTCTAGATCTAATTCTGTCCTACATTTGTTTGGCAGGAACCCCAGATTTAGAAATTAGCAAAAACTGGTCCAAAAAAAAAAATCCTAAGGCCCTGGTAGAAGCAAATGTGAAAATGCTTTGTAGGTGCACTTCTGTTAATCAGTACAACAGAACCCCTTCCAAAAACCACCTCTAGTAAAAACTAAACTTAGGAATAAAATCACCATTAACACAAGCAAATCCTGAGAGAGACTCAGCAACAACATGAATAGAAAATTATCAGTTGGGAAAAAGAGAATTAGAAAATAAGTGTACTTAAATATTCATTTTAGAACATTAAAAAAGAGATATGTCAGAAGACAAGAAGAAAATAGCATAAGAAAAGAAAAAGCAAAAAGAATATAACTTCTTGAAAGAAAAACTTTAGTAATTAGACTAAAGTCTCAAATTATGAGTTAAACAGCAACAGTCTACAGTAGCTGAAGGAAGATAGAACAGAGTAGATCATTCAGAATTCAGGAAGAGTGATGGAGATGGGGTATACTATAAAGAGATTAAGTGATATGGACATTAGATGAGAATATTGAATATACAAATGTTAGAAAAAATGGACATTAGACAGTATTAAAAATGATACCCACTTTGATTTTTTCTTTACTGAAGAAAGATATGAGTCCTCATACTAGAATTGCACAAGCAATCCCAAGGAAGATGAATTTCATAGTGAAACTGAAGAATAAAAAGATAAGAACAAATACATTTTATAAGGTACAAAAGAGAAAAGACATATCCACAAGGAAAACTAATATCATAGTCTACATTAGTAGCAATGGAAACCAGAGTAAAAGATAATAATATCCTCAAAATATTAAACTAAGTTGTCATTGAAAGGTATGATAAAATTATTTGCATACAAAAGACTGAGCTTACTAATAATATTCACTAAAAGAAATTACTAAGAGGTGGACTTCACAAAAATGAAAATTATTCCAGAATGAAGGCTTGAGAAACAAAAAACAATAGAAAGTAGAGAAATTAGTAAGCGTGCGTTAAATCAAAATAGCTATAAACAAGAACAAAAAAGATTATTTGAGGAAGTTTAAAAACAAGGTGAGACTAATGTAGAATAACATGAAAATGTGGGTGGAGCTAGAGTTAAAGCATTCTAAATTTCTTTTTTGTCAAGAAGAGATATTGTTTAGAGTAGGGGTTTATTAACATATCCATGTTAAAGAATGAAAATAAAATGCACATATATCCAAAAGAATAGATGAATTAAGGGGAAGTTTTTGATAGTATATAGTAAAAGAAGATATTTAAAAGCTGATGAACAGCACAGAACATAGAAAGTGCACCAAAAAATATAGAAATAAATCCAGATGCTTAATAATCATAAACTGGTTAAACTTACTGATAAAAGGCAAGGAATTTCAAATTAAATTATAAGGATACATCATTCATATAATTAGTAAGAACAGATAAAATTTTAAATAAAAGATATATCAAGAAAAAAGAAAACTGATGTATTATTAATATCAAATGTAACTTTTAAGATACAACCATTAATAGTTAAAAGAAGTGTTAGTTCTTGATGATTAAAAGAATAATTCATCAGGCAAACAAATAGTCATTTCCTATTACAAAAATAAAACTGATAAATATAAGATCAAGCAAATAACAATTGTAAATATATATATATATTTTCTATTAGTATTTACAAACTTGATTTATAAAGGTGTATGGGGCACATTGCCCATCAAAGAGAGAATTTAACCTATACTCTTTATCCCATAAGCACTTTTCCACAGGAAAGGAAGCAAGAGAAAATTTCCCAAATTGATTCATGTAGCTATCCTAACTTTGAAGACAAGAACAGTCCTAGAACGTACCATTGAGAGCAAGCTCTTGATAGTAAACATAAATGCAAATTTCATAAAACATAAGGAAACTGAACCTACTCATTTATTATTATTTTAAAAATATATCATGATCAAAGAAGTGTTTATTCCAGAAGTTCAGGGATATAGTAACATTAAGAAATCTGCAGGGTAGTTTGCCATATTAACAGATCATGAAGAAATATCAGATAAGCCAGTCCAGGTTCAATGCATGATACAAGGTGTTCGGGATTGGTGCACTGGGATGACCCAAAGGGATGGGATGGGGAGGAAGGTGGGGTGGGGGTTCAGGATGGGGCACACATGTACATCCGTGGCTGATTCATGTCAATGTATGGCAAAACCAATACAATATTGTAAAGTAATTAGCCTCCAATTAAAGTAAATAAATTTATATTTAAAAAATAAATGAAAATGAAGGGGAAAAAAATAAATTCAACAGATGCACAGTAGTCATTTAATAAAAAAAAACAAACCACTCTTTGTGGTTACATACAACACTTAGCAAACTGTAAGAGAAAGAGAAGTTCCTTAACTTGATTAGAAGAATCTAACAAATGTGCACAGTGAACACCGCACTAATAACCTCGAATCTGTTCCTCTAAAGTCAGAAATGCATCTGAGATACCCACTGTTGTTTCTATCCATTACTGAACCAGAGGTCTCAGACAATACAGAGAAGTAAGAAAATAAAAAGGAAGAATTAGGATCAGATTAGGAGGAACAGAATTTTCTATCAGTGGACAAGTTATTAGAACAATTATTTGAGATACTTTCTAAGTTAGAAGATCAATATCAGGAAATCTAATTGAGGGTGAGGAGAAGGGGCAGTGTTCAAGACATGGCTTTCATTGTGTAGGCATATAATGGCCTAAACACACCCCCATTCAGCCATTCCTTCAGCAGAGCTGGATTTAATTTGATTACTCTATGTTGTCTGTCATTTTTTGTGATAGATTCTTTGATCAGATTTGCTGCATTGACCACTGAATTGTACCTTTCCAAGATACATTTTTCTCTGTTCTTTCACTTCTGGATGTAGAGTATAAATGCAACATAGGCTAGAGATGTTCTGATATACATCTAGTTCTAGTTCAGTCACTCAGTCGTGTCCGACTCTTTGCGACCCCATGAATCGCAGCACGCCAGGCCTCCTTGTCCATCACCAGCTCCCCGGAGTTCACTCAGACCTGCGTCCATTGAGTCAGTGATGCCATCCGGCCATCTCATCCTCGGTCGTCCCCTTCTCCTCCTGCCCCCAATCCCTCCCAGCATCAGAGTCTTTTCCAATGAGTCAACTCTTTGCATGAGGTAGCCAAAGTACTGGAGTTTCAGCTTTAGCATCATTCCTTNATACTGATATGCCTTTGTGTTTTTTTCTAATTACAAAAATAATTTACATGCAATATCAGTTAGTGTCTTCAATATTTACCTGAGGGACCAGTGAACAGACTTCAAAAGCTTAACAGAAACTAAAGATTGCCTTGCTGTTTACTACATTATTATTGACCAGGATAATATTTTTCTCTCTTTCATATTGCACTTTAAGCTTTCTAAGATGTTGTTTATTAATTTACTTTGTACTCACAGCAACTCTGATGTCATTAGGGTAACCATTTAATGAACAGAAAAACCATGACGGGAGAGATTTAATAAATTGCCCAAGATCCCAAACACAGTAGACAAGTCAATACTAGAATTCAAGACACCCAAATCCAAGCCCTTTGCAGTTAGTGAAATCCATGGGACAGCTCCTAAACACAATATTCTGTACCCTCTGTCCTTGGCAGAGACCCAGACTCCCAGAAAAGCTATTACCTACAGACAGATGGCTTCTGATATCTTATTTACTGCTATTCATTGAGTTCCAATCAGTGAATGATTTGGAAACAGCTTACCAGCTTGAATCTGGACCCTGCCACTAAATGAACTATGTGACTGATCAAAATCACTTAAACTTTCTGGAAGTCAGTATCCTTACCAAGTGGAAATGACACCACACCTCACTCTCAGGGCTCTTGTAAGCCCCTAATGAGACAATGTATGTGAAATTGCTTTGTAAACTGTAAGGGCCTTGGTAAATGTCTGGTATGTTACTTGCTTATGAGTTTAGGAAGGTCACTTGGCAGAGGCAAGTATATATATCAGGTGTATATATATATATATATATATATATATATATATCAGGTATTCTCAAATTCTGATATATATACCAGAATTTAATGTTCCAGCTAATATATACTTTCAGCCAACATGCTGAAGGATTTCAGGTCTCTATATTCTCCAGCAAAAACAATGTTACCAAACTTAATAGGAAACTCAATATTTTTAGGCTTCCTTTTCAATGATTAAGGACAGAGGCATTTATAACACATTTTATCCCACCATGAGGCTTCAGGCAGAGGACCCAGAGAGTGAAGTTTATTTGCTCTGATAGCTGAACTATTGAATGACTGTCACAGCTGGGGCGACAGGTAGGGGGAAGACAACACTGTCCCAGGAGGGAAAAGGAAATAGATATTTAAGAACACTGGGATCTAATTACTACAAACTGAGGTGGCTCACTGAGTGGGAATACTTTTTTTCCTCCTCTTAGAAATGACTTTATCTTTTTCCTGTTAGAGTTTCTTATCTTTTTGGTGGCCAGGGGAATATATGCCTCTGCCAAGAGACCTTCCTAAACTCGTAAGCAAGTAACATACCAGACATTTACCAAGGCCCTTACAGTTTACAAAGCAATTTCACATACATTGTCTCATTAGGGGCTTACAAGAGCCCTGAGAGTGAGGTGTGGTGTCATTTCCACTTGGTAAGGATACTGACTTCCAGAAAGTTTAAGTGATTTTGATCAGTCACATAGTTCATTTAGTGGCAGGGTCCAGATTCAAGCTGGTAAGCTGTTTCCAAATCATTCACTGATTGGAACTCAATGAATAGCAGTAAATAAGATATCAGAAGCCATCTGTCTGTAGGTAATAGCTTTTCTGGGAGTCTGGGTCTCTGCCAAGGACAGAGGGTACAGAATATTGTGTTTAGGAGCTGTCCCATGGATTTCACTAACTGCAAAGGGCTTGGATTTGGGTGTCTTGAATTCTAGTATTGACTTGTCTACTGTGTTTGGGATCTTGGGCAATTTATTAAATCTCTCCCGTCATGGTTTTTCTGTTCATTAAATGGTTACCCTAATGACATCAGAGTTGCTGTGAGTACAAAGTAAATTAATAAACAACATCTTAGAAAGCTTAAAGTGCAATATGAAAGAGAGAAAAATATTATCCTGGTCAATAATAATGTAGTAAACAGCAAGGCAATCTTTAGTTTCTGTTAAGCTTTTGAAGTCTGTTCACTGGTCCCTCAGGTAAATATTGAAGACACTAACTGATATTGCATGTAAATTATTTTTGTAATTAGAAAAAAACACAAAGGCATATCAGTATTAAAAATCATCCACATTTCTCATATTAGCATTGATATAAGGTAAGAACTTAAAGTCTCCTACCCTCCCCTTCCCTCCACCTTCCCAATTGCCCCTTACTTGGACTCCAGAATTAATCACTGTGGACTGTTTCTTGCTTCATTTCCTTTGGTTTCTTGATTTTCGTGAATTGTACTCCTCTGAGAAATAATATTGTCCTGCAAATAGTGACCATACCTTAGAATTGCACAGAGCTTTATGGTTTTTGAAGCAGTTGCTTGAGTACTGTCCTAAACCACCAAAGAGTCCATATCAAGTGTTCTTTATGGCTCTATTTTGCAGACCAGACAGGTCAGTATGATGAATATTTATTGAGTATGACTATGAATCAGATACTGGGTAGGCCATGGGTGATTGCAGTCGAGTTCTAAAGGAATCATCGTTTAGGGAGGGGGATAAACATGACGTATGTAACTACATCTCCATGAAACAAATCTGTACAAAGTACAGGAAGACTGTAGAAGAACAAGGGAACTTATTCTGCCTGGGCCCAGAAGTAAGGAGAGCTAGGGAATATTTTATATAGGCGATTCCAATAACACACAATTTGTTGAATGATATTTCAGTCCAGAGAAGCAGTGCTTAGTCAAGGTCACAGCAATAGCAATGACTCAAACTCATTTACAGAGGCTCCAAGTCCAAAGTTCTTCTTTCTCCCACACTTTACCGTGCAGTTTATGGCTTGCACATTCAAAGTAGGCATGTGTTATATAATGTTTAACTAGAGTTAAAGCAGTTTCCTAGCTTCAGAGACATTTATAGTTGAGAGACAGTATAGTCAACTGAGAAATGCGATTGTCCAAATGGATTCTAAAGTTCATAGGATGACTAATTACTGTGAGAATAACCTTGATGTACCAAGGTGTGTATAGTGCAAAATGGGAAAGTAAGTAAAGTTTGCTTTTGTAATATTTTCCTTCAAAACCATTCAGGATTCCTGCATCCTCTTGCTGTCTCTGGCTTCTCAGAGGCCCTGTGATGGTATCACACCCAGGGCTGCCTGGGCCAGTCCTAATTTATCCATTAACACTGGACCAGCCAATGTCTCATAGTGATACTTATCAGGTTACAAAGGAACCCAGTGCATGTTACCTGATGGGATTAGTAACTAGTAATTGTTTGGAGTGATTTCATGGAGCTAATGTTTAGTCCATTTTAGCGTGGGATTTAGAGAAACTGCAGTTCTTAACTCAGAGGTGGCTTTCTAAGGGTGCCGTTTGAGATATTGTGCTGCCTGAGGGAGGAAATATTTGTGGCTGGCAGTGAAGGACTAGAAACTACCAGCTCTGCGTATGCATGACACTGGCTTTCTCAGCTTCAGGAGTGACTGACTGTGCTCAGCGTGTTTGTTTTCCATGCTGGAGTGACTGGGTATTTTGCTGGGGAAGAGGAGGGATGGCCTTGTTTTTCTAAGACAAGAATGACAAATGGTGTGCTCAGCCCATGGGACTGCTCCCCTTGTATCTTATCACCCCTGTGGCAGGAAGGAAGAAGCCTGCTGGGGTTGAGGGTTTGGGCAGCACCGCCTCCAGTTTCCTGTTTGTGGGGTTGCCATGGCAGCAGGAGACAGGTAGCAGGGAAGAGCATTGGCCGCCAGAGAAAGGGTAGCTTGGAGGGCAACAAGTCTAGAAATCAAGGGTGGAAAATGCCATCCCTACACATGTCCTGTGTGTTTCAACCAACAGGCACTATTATTTAGACTACAAGAGCACAGAGGCCCTCCTAATGGGATCATTCGGTGACTTCGTAACTATGAAGACAAGGGGCCAGGGTGGGTGGTAGTGGGGTGTTGTTGCTGAGAGAACCAAAAGTTTAGTTGGTCTTTGCTTCTCCACATGACACCCTTTTTATTTCCAGACCTTCATATCTCCATGGTAACCTGCATGGACCATCGCTGTGCCTGTTGTTTACTGCTCTATTATAGCACTTAGCACAGCCCTGACACAAAATAGGAAATCAATAAATATTGTTGGATAACTTTTGGGACTATCTACTTGAAGTGAAATCTTATTAAACAATTAACTTTTTTACACTCAAAAGTGACTCAGACTTACAGTTGGGTTAACAAATAAACAAATAAAACTTGTGCATAGGAAAAAATCCTAGAAGGAAGTGAAGGAATAATAACAACCCGGGATATCTGACTATATTTATATTTCTCTATCTTCCTTTTCCACTTTATATAATCAAAAGTATGTGAACTTTTATAATGAAAAAACCTTTAGCAAACTTTAGAAACCCTTGTGTTGGAATCTGTCTACTGGCTTCTTAAAAGGTTTGGGTGGGGGAGAGTCACGGGCAGGTTTATATTCACATGTGTACACATGTGCCTAATACATATGTACTTGTATGTATATGTATGGACATTGCTTCAACAGAGATGTTGACTCAGTCTTCAAAAGTTCACTGATACAAAATAAGAAAGACAGGGAATGTACTTGCTAAGTTCTTCTAGAGAGAGAGCGTTATGTAATTCCTTTTTGGAAATTTGCAGAAATGATCCCCCACCTGATTAATTCTATAGCCTCATCTCTTCCCAGGCCCATCTCCCCATTAGCTTCTCATATCCTCCACTCCTGAATCACTTGACACTCTCTAATGAGGCTAAGTCTTGGTCATCTGTGAGTCTTTGCAAACATTCCACCTAGAAAACAACCCTCACTTAAGATAGAGCTTACAAAGTATTACATAACATGTAAAAACCTTTCTGACTCCCTTCCCAACCCTAAACCTCACTTTTATGAACAACTGATCCCCCCTCTGCTGCACCCTTCTCACACCAGCAGGAGTGTCCTCATCACAAGACTGCAACCCTGAACTCTGCTGACTTGTGAATAATTCTCCCTGAACTCTGCTGATTTGTGAATAATTCTCCCTCCATTTGACTTTGGCTCCCTGAGGTGCACAGCAGGTCTGAGTGCCAGCACCCAGCACAATCTTTGGCACCTAGAAGGTCTTCAAAAGGTGTTTGATGAATGAAGGAATAGTTCTGACCACAATTTGCCAGTCCCAGTGATAGGCCTAAGGACAAGTGATAACACCAGTGGGAAGAAAGGGTGAGCTGGAATATGAGTTTAAAATTATGAAGGGAGTCAGAGAAAAACTGAGAATTCATTGCAGCCAAGCTTTGGAGATGACAACTGACTTGCCACTTGTTTTGGATCTCCCAGTGCTTAACTTTGTTGTTTTTGTCTAGAAATGTCATCTGAGATTATGCTGTTTATAGCCTGTCTATCACAAATTCTATGGTTTGATGATTAGAACACAGAAACTAGTTTTCAAGCTGCCATGGTAATCACTGCTTGTAAAAAAAAAAAACAAAACAAAACAACTTTTCTCCTTGGGCTCATAAGAGAAAAACAAATTTTGAGATGCTGCCTAATTTAGATGTAAAAATTCATGCCAAATACTCCAAGATAGTGATGATAATTATAATAGTATATTCACAATTTCACAAACATTTGTAAAGCACCTACTCTGTACCAGATACTGTGCATAAATGCTGGCGTAACCCTTACCATGGGTACGAGGACAATGGACCTTTTCCACTACAGTGTTGCTGAGGTGGAACTGTTTCTTCCCTTCTACCATCACCCTGTAGGTACCATGTTCTGAACCCAGCCTGAGAAAGGAAGGACAATTTACCCATACCTGAAGAGATGGAGGAGGGAAGGGTCTTCCTTCTTCTCACTGTCTCTCTAACTGGCGAGAGATGCACCAGCCACAGAATTTCAGAAAGGAAAAAATAAGGTAAAACTGGTTTTTCAAAATCAGGGGTTAGCTCCAGAGGTAAGGAGAGAGAGAAGAGATGTTTTCATGTGCTGAAGGTGGAATCAAAGGGCAGAAAGACAGGAGATCTGAGAAAATGGGACTATAGGAGGGGAGATCAAGACAAAGGGAATGAAATAGAAGATGGTAGGAAGAGAAGAATGTGTATATGAAGACTGCGGAAGAGACAGGGAATGAGCGGGAAAATAGACTATGTACATGGAGAGAGAGGGGTGGAGAAGCAGTTACTTTGCTGTATCTGGGTTGTGTTCCTCTTTAACATGAGGCCTCCTTCCATTTAGACTTCTCTGTGCTTCAGGGCTTCCCTGGTGGCTCAGATGATAAAGAATCTGCCTGCAATGTGGGAGCCCTGGGCTTGATCCCTGGGTCAGGAAGATCCCATGGAGAAGGGAATGGCTACCCACTCCAGTATTCTTGCCTGGAAAATCCCATGAACAGACAAGCCTGGTGGGCTACAGTCCATGGGGTTGCAAAGAGTCAGATACTACTGAAGGACTAACACTTTCCCTTTCCATTTGGGTTAAACTTAGCTCAAGATCCTAAGCCAGCTTTCCGTATGTGCCTTCCCACTTCACACTCCCAGGCGCCTGGTCCATTGCCTCTTGCCTTTGCTGCCGCCACTCTTTGTCTTTCTTCTTGAGGCTCTGATCCTTCCTGGACTGGCCATGGTTTGAGGTGGAGATTTGTCAGCCTCTCTCCATTCAACAGCTTTTTAATGACCACTCAATTCAGGGAAATGAGGGAAAGTTATCCATTTGTTCATTCACTTGCCAAATTGCGGCCTCTCAAATGTAAAATCTAAAGACAATTCTTCCCTTGGTATATGGTTTGTTTCCAGACTCACTTCCTAACTTCATGGCCTACCGCTCATCCTTTTGCTCTCACTATCCTGGATTTCTTGCTGTTTCTCAAATAAACTGAGCATTATCCTCCAGCATTCGGCCTTAACGCTGGTTGTTCTTTCAGCCTAGAATGCTCAGGGTACACATATTTGCACAGCTCTGTTCCTCAATCTGTTTCTATCTCTGCTTAAATGTTTCATTGCTGTTGTTCAGTCCCTAAGCTGTGTCCAGCTCTTTGCGGCCCCATGGACTGCAGCTTACCAGGCTTCCTTGTCCTTCACTATCTCAAATTTGGGTCCATTGAGTTGGTGATGCCATCCATCCATCTCATCCTCTGTGGTCCCCTTCTCCTCTCACCCTCAATCTTTCCCAGCATCAGAGTATTTTCCAAAGAGTCAACTCTTCACATCAATTGGCCAAAGTGTTGAAGCTTCAGCCTCAGTCCTTCGAATAAATATTCAAGGTTGATTCCAATGCTGCCTTCTCCTAAAAGCCTTTCTTAACGAAGTTCCTGAAAATAAGCTTCCCTTCTCAATTTTCATGGCCATAGATTTTCTCATCCATATTACCAGTTACTAATTCATCATTAATTCATTTATATATTTGTCACTCTAAGATAAGACCCATGTGTTGGAAGACATTCCTCTCATGAGACATGAGTCTTTCAGGTTTGTATGTCCAGACTACCTTTTCCGGGACATTTGTAAACACCCTGGAAAATAGAGATTTGTCTCCCTCTGAGGCAAAGATCAGAGATGCTTATTGCATATTAGAGAAGATCCAGGTTCACGGAGTGTAGGACTTCTCTCCTCTAATGCAGCTTACTGAAACTGTAATTGTCACCTGATAACACCAAATCTCAATTCTCCCAGGGTGGGAAAAACATCAGTACTCTCGCATCTATGAAAATGTGGCAGGCGGGTTAATTTTAGTTTGCAAGTAGGGTAAAATGTTTTTCTTAGCTAAACACTTTCAGAGAGTTAACCCTCAGCTATTTGTTTATATCTCGTTGAAGAGTCCTCCCAGGTCCTCCCATACCACTGCCTATGCTTGAAAGTGAAAGTGTGAATCAATCAGTCATGTCCGACTCTTCTGCAACTTCATGGTCTGAAGCCCACCAGGCTCCTCGCTCCATGAAATTCTTCAAGCAAGAATACTGGAGAGGGTTGCCATTTCCTTCTCCAAGGGATCTTCCCGACTCAGGGGCTGAGCCTGTATCTCCTGCAGAGCAGATTCTTACCATCTGGGCCACCAGGTGTTTTTTTTTTTTTTTTTTAATGCATAGGCAAGAGTGAGGATTTACGAGGTTGTTCTTAGTGTCTCTCTAATCCTCAGCTGTCTTGAGAATATTTGATTTACTGTGCAGTGCTGTGGCTAATGCTAGAGGATTAGTTTGTGAACCAGTTTGCTATTTTGCCTGACTTAACCTAAGTATATTTTTAAAGAGATATGAGTATTTATTCACAATAGTAGTGGAGATGCATGCAACGAAATTGTCCCCAAATGTCTTATGTAACTGAATTTTGATAGGACAGATTTTATGTTCTCATTCAATCACATTATAATCTTAGAGATAATATTTATTTTCACTGCTTAATAGTCTACAATTGAGAGAAATTACTGCCTCTATTATGGTTCTCTAAATGTTTATTGAGTACCTATTATGTTCAAAGAATTGTGCCAGGAAAACAAGTATACTCTAATCAAATTAGAACATAATATATGCATTAAGTATAAAGAAAATATTAGGTATTGGTATAAACAATGCTGTGAATGTTTCAGAACATGAGGTAATTAGAAATGTGTTCGGTTCTTATAGTATTAAGCCCAGGGCTGGATTTAGAATAAGTCCTCCATAAATGCTTATTTAACTGAATATAGGAAAGAGAATGTATCTTGTTGGGGAGATAAATGGTTTTATGAAGAAATGTTATTTCATACAGATCTTGAGAAACAGATAGGCTAATGCAAAATTTCTGGGAACGAGCCCAATATTTTAGTAAATTCATATGAAAGTGAAGAGATGAAGTTCTTTGCCTTTGGTCCCTTTATAGTAACTTTTTAAGACTTGGTTCTCTCCTTCTCTGCTTTATTACTAAATGGGAATTACAACAGTGACTTTAATTACTAGTAATTATTTTTTAGTATTAAGGATTTCTTTATTATAACATTATTCATGGTCTTCTCTATTCCAAAGAAATAATTTTCATGATGAGTAATGTCTTTTTTACATTTTCAAAGTAAGTTGAGAACCAAGGCCACTCTGGGCAAAACTGAAACTAGGAATTTATCATTAACTTTCCTTTCCCAAGCAACACTTAGCTTCTGGAACACAATACATTAATATAGACTATTCTTGGATCTTGGCTTCCCCAATGGCTCGGTGGTAAAGAATCCATCTGCAATGCCAGAGACACAGGAGACATGGGTTTGATAGTCAAAGCTACGCTTTTTCCAGTAGTCATGTACTGATGTGAGAGTTGGACCATAAAGAAGACTGAGCACCTAAGAATTATGCTTTTGAATTGAGGGGCTTGAGAAGACTCTTGAGAGTCTCTTGGACTGCAAGGAGATCAAACCAGTCAATCCTAAAGGAAATCAACTCTGAATATTCTTTGGAAGGACTGATGCTGAAGCTCCAATAATTTGACCACCTGATGCAAAGAGCTAATTCATTGGAAAAGACCCTGATGCTGGGAAGGATTGAAGCAAAAGGAGAAGGGGCAGCAGAGAATGAGATGGTTAGATAACTCACCAACTCAATGGACATGAATCTGAGCAAATTCTGGGAGACAGTGAAGGACAAGGACATGACGCTACATATACACAATCTCCTTTGGAATCACGGAATTTTAAAGTTGAAAGGGACTCCGGAAATCACACACTGTGATACTCTCATTCTAAGGTAAGAAAACTGAAGCCTAGAGAGGTAAATTAAAAAGTAGGCAAATGATTAAGCAAACAACTTATCCAAAGTCACAAATAAAGTTACGTGAGACTAAAAGTCAGGTCTTTTGATGTGTAAGCCATAGTTTTTTAGCCATCTGAAGAATTATCACTTGCCTTTGTCCTGAAATAATTGAATCTCTAAACAAAAACTGATGTCAAACAGAGTTAATGGGTCTCATGTGGAGGAAAAATTCCTGAATACTAATTGTGAAACAAATACATATTTCAATGTTCTCTCATTACATCAAAGAGAAAGTAATTTCCATTCCACAAGAAATAAAATCTAGTGGACTCTAGGTAAAGTGACTAATCTAAAGTCATATAGAGTAGCAGTAGTTTAGCTGGGATCAAGATTCAGATTACTCACTTCCTCCTTGAAGTCTTCATCTTAAGTTCCAGAACTTCTTCAGTCGGCTCTTATTTCATACTCTATTTCTACCTTTGTGTAAGTTTTAAAAATCATACTCATATATTTATGACTGTCCCAAGGTAACTGCCATCTGAAATTCAGAGAAGCAGTGTCTCTACCATCAAGGAGTTTCTATTTGGGTGTAAAGAGTCTCAGGGGTATCTTCTGTCCAGGTCAGTAAAACATATAAGGTGTTTAGGTGACCATATGATTAGTAAGTTTCCATAGGTGGTTTTAGGCTTATGATCTTGACCTGTAAACCTTGGGGGCAAATAATAATAGCAAGAAATAGAAAGAAACAAGGGTGAAGCTGTTGATTCAAGGCTCTAGATGCTCACAGACATTTTGTCATTTTCATTCTTTGCAAACCACGTATTAATGATGCTGACCTTTTTAGTAATTTGATTCTGACAATGGCACAGCAGCAACAGAGCTCAAAAGCTGATAGCCTAATGTAGGCAAGCCAAAGGAAGCGATTACTGCTTCAAATCAAAGAACTGTTTGTGCCTCTCTAGTAGGCGAATTCTACAATAAATAACTCCTCCATCCTCCATAGCATATGGCACCCACCATCTTCCTGTGGGTTTACATCCCAGAGCTCAGAAAAATGAGTTGTCTCTTTGGGCCTCCAGATATAAAAGACATGTTGGTGGCCATTTCATTTTGTCATTGAGTTTTAGGTTTGGAAGAGGCCTTACCAATCACTTCCTCTAGTTTCCTCCTCAAAAGAGTATTAACTTTGAAAAAGGGACTCCCAGTCTGCTTGGATCCTTTCAGTGATGGAGTGCTCAGGCCCTGGAGTACAGGTGCAAGAATCCCATGGGTCTATACTCTCAGGCAGGGTATTCAAGGAAACCTTGGATGAGTTCATCTAAGAATCATTGCTTCATCCTCCTTCTCTTTAGTTTTTCCTTCTTTCCTCCTCCTTCTCTTTATAGTCTTCTTCTAAGTTGTAGTGATTTCTAAGTAGCCACTGTGTATCCAGGCTTTCTTGGTGGTTCAGGGGTAAAGAATCTGCCTGCCAAAGCAGAAGATACAGATTTGATCCCTGGGCAGGGAAGATCCCCTGGAGAAGGAAATGGAAAACTAATCCAATATTCTTGCCTGGGGAATCCCATGGACGGAAGAGCCTGGTGGGTCACAGTCCATGGGGTCACAAAGAGTTGGACATGAATGAGCACACTGAGCATCTAAGGTGCTATTCTCAGCTAAATGAAGGACCATATGAAAATGTGTTTTGGCCACATGTCCAGCAGGCCAAATTTTTGGATAAGAAGGGAAAGGAGACATTAAAGATAATTTTTACCTTAAAAATGTGTAAACAAACTCAGTTTGCAAAAGGCTAATTGAATTATCTGTCTAGCCATTCCCTATCTCCCCATGGCATTGTACTTTTCCTGGAAGAATTACATCAGGCTGAAAAATTTAGCTTTTGGTTTGTGACCAGATTCATTTCCTGTCCCTCATGTATTTTATCAGAGAGCTAGCTTTTAAACAAGGAAAGGAATCATACTTTCTCACACTGTGAGCCAAGATTTTAAATCATTTTTCAAAAATCACTGACTTGTCTTATGATCAAATCCACTTCTTAAACATTGCACTCTTCTAGATTATCCAGTTTCTTTATCTATATGTATTTGCAGATACACATATGTATCTATGTATATCATATGGATATATCTATGGGTGATACACCCAAAGGGCAGAGACTTAATGCAGGTTTTCTGTCCATACTTACTGAACTTTCTCATTCATGTAGAACAACTGATGGTTAATTTCTATAGGGCCACCATTAACTTACATATCTTCTTTGTACATTGGCAAACTATCCCATGTTTGTTTCTTTTTTAATATTTATTATGTTTTTGATTGTGCTGGGTCTTTGTTGCTCCTCAGGCAGCTTCTCACTGCGATGGTTTCCCTTGTTGCCGAGCACGGGCTCTAGGCTCATAGACTTCAGCTGTTGTGGCTTATGAGCTCAGGAGTTGCAGCTAGTGGGCTCTAGAGCACAGGCTCAGTAGTCGTGGCACACAGGCTTAGTTGTTCGGGTGCCTGTGGGATCTTCTTGGATCAGGGATTGAACCCACTTCTCCTGCATTGGCAGGCAGATTCTTTACCACTGGGTCAGCAGGGAATCCCCCAAATATCTTTGAAGAGATGCAACCAAAAGTTGTACAACTTGGCTAGCAGAAGGACACTTTGTGAGAACCAAAAAGGTACTCTTCCTCTGAAAACATGCTGCCTTATACCAGATCTGCACTTTGCTTTGCATAAGCACAGAGGTGATAGTTAAGCTAACACTAGCTACTGTAACAAACAAGCTAAACATTACCAGTGGCTTATTACCATAAAAATTTGTCTCTAGTTCACATTAAAGTTACTCATTAGCTTCCAACAGTCAGGTGGGGGAAAACAGGATGGAGAAGGTCAACCTGCTTCTTAACCTCTTTGGCCTGGAGATAACACACCTCTTTTCTGCTCATATTCCATTGACATGAACCTGCAATTTGAAGCACCCTCAGTGAAAAGTGGGGGGAGGTGTTGGGAAGTATGATTCATATCTGGGCAAACTTGGTAATTTAATAAAATGCATTTTAAACAAGTCAAGATATCTTTGTGTAGCCTCCATGCATATAAAGATACCACAGACCTGCTATTGGTCAACCTGGGAGGTTCAGCTCCAATTGCTTTTCAGACACCAACTGCTTCAGGCTACTAGCTCATGTGAATACAGACTTGGAAGTCAATCAGGACTTTTTCTAAAATATCCCAAATTGTTAAGTCACTCATTGTCTTGGGTTTCTAATCTATAAAAAACTTAAAAATAGGTAAAATAATTTCAGTTGTGCATAATGAATTGAATGACTCATTTGTCTCTTTTCCTTTCTGAAATCCCATTAAATGGGTATAAAATTTAAAAACCTGTAAACCTGTGGGGACAGTAGCAGCACATTAGAAACATCTATACAAATTATGATGTTAGATAGTGGATTCATGAATGATAACTGGTTTGATGAAATAAAACAAAACTTTCCAAACTGGAGGGGATGGGAGGAAAGCTGAGAATAGGCAAACTGAGTTATTACATTAGTTCAGTTCAGTTCAGTCGCTCAGTCGTGTCAACACCCTATAAAAGCTCGGGATTGGGAATACCAGTTGCCTTTGGAAAAAAGAGTGTATCAGGTGGGACTGAAAACAGGAGTGACTGCAAATATCCTGGAAGCCAAGGAGAGATACAATGCTAATAAAACATGGAGCCTGGAGGAAAGTTCGCAGACTAAATGCGAAGATCCGCTGCTTCGTTCCAGGACTTGAAGAAGTCAGGATTATTTTCTCTCCTCTCTGGAGAATCTTCTGGGCAAAAGAAAACGAGTACATATACTCCCATCACTACTATACTGTTGCTAGGTGTGGATTCGTTTCCTACTGCTCCTGTAACAAATTACAACAAATGAATCAGTTAAAAATAATAAAAATTATCGTCTTAAAATTCTGGAAGCTAGAAATCCACAAACGGTCTCACTGGGCTAAACTCAAGGTGTTGGCCTTTTGGGGAGACCAAAAGGATAATATGTTTCCTTGCCTCTTCCTGCTTCTAAGGCTTCCCGCTTTGCTTATCTTGCGTCCCCTTTCTTTTGTCTTCAGAGTCAGCAGCATCAGACTACGTCCTTTTAATGCTGCTTTCTGATGGTTCTCTCTTCCATTTCCCCTCCTCCACTTTTAAGTACACTTGTGATTATACTGGGCCCACCCAGATGATCCAGGATAATCTCCCTAATTTAAGGTAAACTGATTCCTTAATTCTACCTGCAACCTTAATTCCTCTTTGTTTGTAACCTAATACATATTCACAGGTCAGAATTGTGCTGCGTGTGCTCAGTTGTGTCTAACTCTGCCCTCCATGGACTCTTGCCCGCCAGACTTCTCTGTTCAAGGAATTTTCCAGGCAAGAGTAGTGGAGTGGGTTGCCACTCCATACTTCAGGATATCCTCCTGACTCAGGGATTGAACTTGTGTCTCATGCATCTTCTGCACTGGCAGTTGGATTCTTTACCACTAGTATCACAGGTTCAGGATTAGGACACAGATATCTTTGGGTACCACTGGATCTCACAGAGAAACATTTGTGTGACAGGCTGACCACCTTGGGAGAGAGGCTCACTGGCTCAGATGCTTACCTATGTCAAGAGAGCTCCCAGCTGGATTTTCAGAGCCTCACCCTTATGTATGAACTCACAGACGAGGATCACCAGGTATCAGGGGACTTTCAGAAGTTAGAGGCACATCCAGGTATATGAAGAAACACACACACATGGACACACATCCACCTACCAGAGCGTATCTCACCCACCCGCATCTATGCTTACAACCGCTTTGCCTCCATACACGGACCTACTGCACATACATCAGGAATGTCCATTAGGCACAAGGGGTCATTCTGAAAGGACCAGAGTTTGTGATAGTTTCTCCCTCTTTTCTCCCACAGTGAGAATAGAAGAAAGGCTAGATCCACTCATGTATCAAAGAATAGGTGAAGCTGAAGTCTCATTGGCCTGGGCATCTGAGCCCTGTGGTCCCAGGCCAGGTAGAATAGAGGTCCTAGGAGGACTATAAAAAGGAGTTTTCTGGCACTAGTTAAGGAGATCAGGATCTGGAAGGAAATAGGAGTACCCTGGTCTAGTTGGCCCCAGACAAAGGGAGAGCACGTCAGGAAAAATGATTGAGTTGTTATATAACTCAAAAAAGACATGACCACATATGCTGTGCAGGTTTCATCCTGAATCTCTCCCACTTACCCCCTTCATTTCTCTTTTGTTTTCCTAATTCTGTTACTTCTCTCTTCCCTAGGGTATATAACTCTTTCCCTCATCCATTTAATTTCCTTCTGTCTCCCCTGAATGTTTTCCTTTCTCTCCATTTGTGACCTGAAGTCCCCATTCTATAACAGTCTATTTGTTTTATACATAAATGTGCATCAGAGTTAATGCACTATTCTCCTAGTTTTCCTGAAAATTAGCTTGATAGAATATTACCATTAATTACATACTATTTTTTGAGCCTTCCCAAGATTTGATACTTCCCATAAAGAGGATATGAAACTTAGGAAAGACTTCTTGCAAATGTTAGAAATTGCGTTTTTTAAATAACAGCCTTTCGTCAGATGTACTTTGAGAAAGTGGACTAATGGAAGAGGTGGAAGTTTTGTTGTCTTTAATCAATAAACCTAATTAAAGCTTTCCAAATACTCCAGTTTTGCCCTAGGTTAACGTAATCTCTCGGTTACAGTCTTTCAGTACTGTTGATGGCATCAGTGAATGCTAAATGCTAGTGGAGAGGTTGGGGTTAGCTCAGAACATTCTGCTCCTATGTCGATGATTCATATCCTAGTGCCTGCCAAGAGGAAAGCTTTGATGTTCTTCTTTCCCAAGCTAAGAATTTACTAGAACCATCAATAGCATCTCAATAGGCAAAAGGAAAAGAATCACAATTAATGATTTCTCTTAAAAACCAAAGAAAGAAAATTAGATGTGTCCTAAATATACAATTGCTGGGTCAGGAAGATCCTCTGGAAGAGGACATGGCAACCCACTCTTGTATTCTTGCCTGGATAATCTCTTGGACAGAGGAGCCTGGTGGGCTACAGTCCATAGAATTGAACATGACTGAAGTGACTCAGCATGCAAATATATAATTAGATTTGAATTTCTACATGATCATGGCCAAATTGATATTGAAAAAACTTGCATCAAAGCTTTTTAATATTCTTATGCATTTAACTTGCTTCACAAATTTTAATTGATTTTTAACTCATGTCAAAATAATACATATGCACAGTCTAAAAATTCAGACAGGGCTGTGAGGTTTATAATGAAAAACAGCATCTTTCAGATCCACCTTGCCCCACTGATTTCTACTTCAAATATAGAACAATTTAATCCTTTTAGCTCCTTTTTCTATTTCCCTCTATCTTGCTATAGAAATATTTGCATTGCTATTTCTTGATTTTTCTATTTTACTTATTAATATTGACATCCTACAATAGAAATGAAGATTTAGAGACTTCCCTGGCAGTCCAGTGGTTAAGAATTCATATCCCATTTTAGGGGGTTTAATCCCTGGTTGGGGAGCTAAAATCTCACATGCCTCAAGGCCAAAAAACTGAAAAATATAAAACAGAAACAATATTGTAACAAATTCAATAAAGACCTTAAAAATGGTCCACAACAACAAAAAAGTGAAATAAAAAAAGAAGTGAGTTAACTCTCTTACTCTCTGTCCCCTTTACACACTTACACTTCCTTTTCTCCTTTTCCAAATATATTTATGTCACAAATTTGGTTATATTAATATTCAGGACTTCCATTGTTATGATTATAGTACTCGACCTCACAGCTGGGCTACATGGAGTCATTGCATGGTATTTCTTATCCAGTTTTTCTATATTAGTGGAATTAGTCATCACTTTTGTGGTTATTTTCTTAGTTTTCAGTGTCCTATCGCTGGTTCACTTTCAAGTTCTATAAAATCTGTAAGACTCCTCTCATTGCAGTCAAGTATATCACAAAATCTATGTATATATTTTTTTCATTTTTGGTGAAGATATCACCTTTTAAGCTTTCTACCCCCTTTTTCCTACCTGCACTGAATGTTCACTTGTGTGATAAACAATTTTTTTCTTGGGCTTTCTCTTCATTGTTATTCTAAAAATATCCTTTTTTTTTTTTCTATGTTGGATCTTGCCCCTTGGATTTAAAGTCCTTGCCCTTCCTAGTTTTTTGTTTATTCTACTTTTTGATGAAAAACAGTTTTTAGTAATTTTCTGGGAAAGAATCTGCTGTTGACTGAATGTGTGTGTGTGTACACGTGTGTGTGTGCTCAGCTGTGTCTGACTCTTTGTGATCCCATGGACTGTAGCCCACCAGGCTCCTCTGCCCATGGGATTCTCCAGGCAAGAATACTGGAGTGGGTTGCCATGCCCTCCTCCAAGGCATCTTCCTGACCCAGGGATCAAACCTGCTTCTCTTACATCTCCTGCATTGCCAGGCAGGTTCTTTACCACTGATGCCACCCAGGAAGTCCATAATAAAAGATAGACATGGAGATTTATACGAGGAGGAAGAAGGGGCTCTTGGAACTGGGAGAGTCAGGAAACGCTTCATCAAAAGAAGTGACATTCAAATTCACTCTTAAAGGATGAACTTTAGTTAGACAAGCAGAAGAGAAGGAAAGAGCACAGGGTGGCAAGGGATGACAGATTAGTGTTGCTGAAGTCCTGAGTACATGTCCTGAGGACTGAAGTCAGAGAGGTCAGCAGACATCTATCATGGAAGGTATTTCTGCAAGCCAGAGGAACTTAGTTGTCATCAAGGAGGTAGAAGATAGCCTTTGAAGGCTTTTTAGAAGAGAATGTCACTCTAAAACCCTCTACTGTTAGCCCTACCATCTGGTGTCTCACCCCGTGATAGTGAGAAGCACCCTTTCAGTAGCTAGGAGCTGGATACCCTTCTATTATGGCACTTCCATTCAAATAGCTTGTTCATTCACCTTCAGCCTGCTTATAAGTGATACAGGCAATAGGCATCCTAAACTTACCTCTTTTAATGCTGTAGCATGGAACTTCCTAATTAAGCCCATCACATCAATGGACAATGAAACTTACCTCCCAAGCTCATTGTAATACATACATGAATGCCATTGTTCTTCTTTTCTTACAAAAAAAGCAGAACAGTATATCATATCTTTTATAATTTCATGTATTTATTTTTGCCTTCACTGGGTCTTCATTACTTTGCACAGGCTTTCTCTGCAGCGAGTGGGAGCTACTATTCCTTGAGGTGTACAGAATTCTCATTCAGGAGGCTTCTCTTGTTGTAGAGCACAGGTTCTAGGTGAATAGGCTCAAGTGATTGTGATGTGTGGGCCCTAGAGTGCGGGCTCAGAAGTTGTGGTGCATGGGCTTAGTTGCCCCACTGTATGTGGAATCTTCCCAGACCAGAGATCAACCCTGTGTCTGTTGCTTTGGCAGGCAGATTCTTAACCAGTGCATCACCAGGGAAGTCCCAATATATCACATCTTATATCCCCCTACTGACCCTTATGGTTTTCTATTTACTCTTAATCTTTATAAGTCAACTATTGTGTCAAAAAGCACAATAGGTATACCTATGGCTGATTCATGTTGATGTTTGGCAGAAACTAACACAATATTGAAAAACAATTATCCTTCAATTAAAAATAAATAAATTTAACTTTTTAAAAAGCACAATAAACTAATTCATTCTAAGGAACTGGCAATTGATAATGGTTTACAATATTAACTCTTCCCAAATAATATGTTTGCATATTTGTTAGTGCTTTAATCCTCAACTCAAAGCAGTCCTTAAGTGGAAATATCAACCACTTGGCCGGCCAGTGGATTGGGTATCTCTGGCTGCACTTTTCATCACATGCTCCTCCAATCTTACCATGTAGACAGTTCCATACTCTGTTTATTGTCTGAGTCAGAGTGGTTGAGTTTTCTCAGTCAGGGTGAATATAGGAAACTTGAATCCTCAATCTTTTATGGAGAAGATACTGGGACTGAAGGCTGAATTCAACCCAAATCTTTGCTCCATTAAATTAACTATATCCACAGAAGAATTTCCACAACCAAAGATTGCATTGCAAGTACATCTGCCACTGGGGTACTCAAAATAGATTACACTCGTTCTTAGGTTCATACTCTGGTCTCCTGATGTGAACCTTTATCACCCAGAAAGACAATGAAATGACTTCAGAGGAGGTGTGGTCTCCTTGTTGAAAGTGAACCAGAAGTTCAGTTAGGAAGATGACGTATGTCTTAGGGCATGCTGGCTGCTAGCACAAAATAGGACAGACTGGGTAGCTTTTAAACAACAGAATTTTGTCCCGCAGTTTGGACGTCTGAGATCAGAGTGTCAGTGTGATTGGGTGAGGGCTCTCTTTTCGGTTGCATACTCACATGGTGGAAGGGGAAAGGGATCTCTATGGAACCTCCTTTAAAGAACACTAATCCCGTTCAGGAGAGTTCTTCCCACATGAGGGAATCCTCTCCCAAAGGCCCTGCCTCCTAATTGTTGTTGTTTAGCCACTCAGTCATGTCCAGCTCCTTGTGACCCCACGGACTGTAGCTCACCAGGCGCCTCTGGAATTTTTTTAGGCAAGAACACTGGAGTGAGTTGCCATTTTCTTCCTCAGAGGATTTTCTTGACCTAAAGATCGAACCTGTGTCACCTGTATTGGCAGGTGGGTTCTTTACTGCTGAGTCGCCTGGAAAGCCCTGCCTCCTCACACCATCACCAAAAGGATTCGAATTCAACCTATGAATTAGACAAGGGACACAAGCGTTGAGATCATACAGTGTAGAAAATAAAGAAAAGGAGAAATGAAAGGCATTCAGGTTTGGAATGGAGTGAATGGTTTGGAAAGTGCCAGTATTCCCTAGTTTACTGGTCCATGTACCAGTACTACCATGCTGAATAATTTTCATCAGTCTGCTAAGCATTTTCATCTGAAGCTTCTTAGTTTCTAAAATTTAAAGGTTGCTTGGCAACCAAAATGAATATATCCTAACTCAATTGACAAATGTGATTTTAATTTCACTTCAGTTATAAAAGTGATTAAAAGTAGATTTAAATAAATTTACATTGACACATTCTCTCTAAATATGTGTGTGTGTGTATATATATATATATATATATATGAAGTATGCATGCATGCATACATGCTCAGTCACTTAGTCCTGTCCAATTCTGCAGTCTCATGGACTGTAGCCCACAAGCTCCTCTGTCTGTGGGATTCTCCAGGCAAGAATACTTGAGTGGGTTGCCATGCCCTCTTCCAGGGGATCTTCCTGATCCAGGGATCAAACCAGCGTCTCCTGCATCTCCTGTATTGCAAGCAGATTCTTTACCACTGAACCACTGAGGAAGCCCCATATATGAAGCATATATATATATTCAAATCACTAAGAATTCTATAGACATATTATTATATGCACACACATGGAGTTTTTAATGCTTTAAGTAGGTATTCTTAACCTACAGTAGTTAAATTGCTTTAAGTAATCTAGAAGAGTGATTCTCAATCTTGGCTGCACATTGGAATCTTCTGGATGTCCTTATTTAATAGACTAGGCATTTGAATTAAAAAATTCAGTAACTCTGGTACACCCAAAGCTGAAAACCACTGAACTAGGCCATCCTCCAACATCCATAATAACACTGTCAGTGATTCCATGTACATAATAACTCTATTAGTGACTATATATTACATATCAACATATGATATCATTACCTATTTTAAAGTATGAAATTCATAATCCTTATTGCAAACATGGAAAACCATGTATTTTCATGTCCATTTAACAGATAAAGGAAAAAGGCTCTGAAAAGTTAAGTAGCTTGAGCAAGTTCACATGACTAGCAGTTTGGAGTCTGGGTAGGTTAGGTGGTTTAATTGAAATTGGGGCTGTTTAATTCCATGCCTGGTGCTCTTACCAGCCAATCACACCATGATGTCTTCTCTTCTGCAAACCCTTCCAGGTAAGAAATTAAAATTTTAAAGGCAATTAGAAAAGATGATCCCACAATACAAAAATAACATTTTTTATTTTTACCAGGGCTTATCTGATAGCTCAGTTGGTAAAGAATCTACCTGTAATGCAGGAAAGCTGGGTTCAATTCCTGGGTCAGAAAGATCCACTGGAGAAGGGAAGGGCTTACCATGACTGGTGTCCTTATATAAAGGAGAAATTTAGATACAGACACAGATACACATAGGTAAAGATAATGTGAGGAATAGCAGGGTGAGGGCAATCTATAAACCAAGGAGAGAAACCTGGAATAGATCCTTCTGTCATGGCCCTAGGAGAAGGCAATGGCACCCCAGTCCAGTACTCTTGCCTGGAAAATCCCATGGGCGGAGGAGCCTGGTAGGCTGCAGTCCAGAGATCGCTAAGACACGACTGAGTGACTTCACTTTCACTCATTGGAGAAGGAACTGGCAACCCACTCCAGTGTTCTTGCCTGGAGAATCCCATGTATGGGGGAGCCTGCTGGGCTGCCGTCTATGGGGTCGCACAGAATCGGACACAACTGACGTGACTTAGCAGCAGCAACAGCTCATGCCCCTAGGGCTTCTCTGTAGCTCAGATGGTAAAGATTCTGTCTGCAATGCAGGAGATCTGAGTTCAGTCCTTGAATCAGGAAGATCCCCTGGAGAAGGGGATGGCAAACCACTCCAGTATTCTTCCCTGGAGAATTCCATGGACAGAGAAGCCTGGTAGGCTACCGTCCATATGGTCACAAAGAGTCAGATGTGACTGAGCGACTAACACTTTCATATTCATGACCCTAAGAAGGAAGCAACCATGCCAACACCTTGATTTCAGGGTTCCAGAACACAAGTCTTTCAATTTCTGTTGTTTAAGCTACCCAGTATGTAGTACTTTGTCGTAGGAAACAAATACAGCAGGTGAGTGCCAGAGAATTAGACTACAGGAGAGCAGCCAGCTGGAGCTGATGTGTTCTGCTTAGGAAAAATAAAGACAGGGTTTGTGAGTCTCCAGAAAGACTGTCACTGAGCATGGTGTGCGGTAGAACTCTCCCCCCTGAATCACTGAAGGGGCATTTTGTCTGAGCTGCCGGCATCTGGTACTGCACCCAGCCTGAGGTCACTTATTCTCTCTGTTGTTATGTCAACCATGGAGGTCAGAAAATTCAGGGACTTGCTCTCTCCCGCCAAAGAACCACTATTTAGGCTCTTTATCCATCACCTATTATAACTAGGTTTGCCTTCTTAGTATTTCCATTCTAACATGAATAAGTCATAATTTTCTCCTTTTCCTTGATCTCAAGGTTACAGTCTGTTTCTTGCATGGTGACCCAGTACTCCTGCCTGGAAAATCCCATGGATGGAGGAGCCTGGGGGGCTGCAGTCCATGGGGTCGCTAGGAGTCGGACACGACTAAGTGACTTCACTTTCACTTTTCACTCTCATGCATTGGAGAAGGAAATGGCAACCCACTCCAGTGTTCTTGCCTGGAGAATCCCAGGGACAGGGGAGCCTGGTGGGCTGCTGTCTCTGGGGTCGCACAGAGTCGCACATGACTGAAGTGACTTAGCAGCAGCAGACCCAGTGATAAAGAATCTGCCTGCCCATGTAGGAGACACAGGAGGCATGGGTTTCATCCCTGGGTCAGGAAGATCCCCTGGAGAAGGAAATGGCAACCCACTCCAGTATTCCTGCCTGGGAAATCCCATGGACAGAGGAGCCCGGCGGGCTATAGTCCATGGGGTCCCAAAAGAGTCAGATGTGACTTAGCAACAAAAGTAACTAATCAACAACAACATCAATTAGCAGGAACACCTCTGTGTATCTTGAGACATTGGTCACAGAGTAGTAGGACATGTTCACCAGCAGATTGGTTTGGTTCTTCGTTATGCATAGAAAGGTGATATGTCCACAGGCTCTGAGCCAGTCAAGGCACTTCTTTCATTACCTGACCTCAATCTCTTTGATTCTCTCCTGCCCATTCCACTCTCCCCAGTCACCTGTCCCCACCATCTTGAATATTCCTATGGGAGCTCACATGTCAGACCTCAGACTATTTATTTTATCATTATGATGATGACAGGGCCATTACTTATTCATGCCTAGCTGCCTAAACAAAGAGAACAGACAGCATGTACTCTTTTGTCCTATGTCCATAAAGCACAGAAATAAGCTAAGGATCATGGGGACCATCCACTGAATTTTCCAAGGGGCCCTTAGCAGCCAGGTGCCTATCTTCAAGGACATGAACTAATATTTACGATCTGTTTCTAAAGTTCTTGAAGAAGACAGCATTTGCATTATTTATGGACTGGAAAACAGAACAGTGGGAGACACCGAGGCAGGTGAGATTCTGAGAAAGTGTCACCACAGCAGCTGGAACGTCAAAGATGGTGCTCATGATTTATTCTCTGCTCCCTTCCTGTCAACATGAATGCTCATAGAAATTCTGACCACTGTCGCCTAGACAGTGTGGGCAATGTAAGTAGTAAGCACACTTGTGTCAAGATAATTTAAGACTTTTGCTAAATTAAAGAGAGAATTTTTTTTCAACTCTTCTTTCTGACTCAGTTATTGTTAGAAGAAAGCATAAAATCACAGGAACACTCCTAAAAAATCAGGATGGTGTAGGCAAAATTACAAAATGGCATAAGGCTGGAAAGTGAATATTGGCTCTGCCATTTCATTAAATTCTGTGAGTTTGGGTAACTTCCTTAACTGCAATTTTGAGAAAGGAAGCGAATGAAGACTCTGTACTGTAGATGGATAAGTTGTAAAAATAGATCCTCATTCCTTTTCCATTCCCAAGTTTTTACCTGTCTCTGAGCACACTGGAATGATGATAAATCTAAACATCCAAACAGAGTGAACACTGTCAGGAAAAACAAGAAATACCACATTTTTCTGCAGAAGACAATTTAGGAGTTTTCTAAATTTCCTATCAGCACTTCTATCCTCTTTTCATACTTTATCTTCCTCTTCATCTCAACTAGATTAAATCTCTATGAGGGGATATTTAAAAATTTTTATTGTTATTGGTTTTTTTTTAATTAATTTTTATTTTTTAGTTTGTTTTGCTTTACAATACTGTATTTGTTTTGTTACACATTGACATGAATTAGCCATTGGTTTTTTTTTAAGGAATTTTTTTTCTGAACCCTTCTTTGGGAGGTTAAGATTCTTAGAACTATCATGGGTGTATGCTAAGTTGCTTTAGTCGTGCCTGACTCTATGTGACTCTATGGGCTGTAGCCCACCAGGCTCCTCTGTCCATGAGATTCTCCAGGCAAGAATACTGGAGTGGGTTGCATGCCCTACTCCAGGGGATCTTCGTGACCCAAGGATTGAACTCATTTCTCTTACATCTCTTGCATTGGCAGATGAGTTCTTTAGCACTAATGCCACCTGGGAAGCCCCTTAGAACTCACCACCTGCTTCTAAATGCTTCAGGTAGTCCCATGCTTTCTCCTTTTTTTGTAACTATTCCCCTCCCTTTCTAAAAAAAAACAAAAATAAAGCAAAATAACATAAAAGTGAATACATGCTATGCTCCAAATATCTTAAATAACATTATCTCTGAGTCTTGCTAGATAGTTGGTTTATTAATTTAATAAAGATATTCATATAATTTGTATAATAGCAGTATAATTAAAGCAGTAATTATGTAAGCAATATAATTAAATGGTCTTATTCGTTTATCTCACTATTTGTTTACATCTGTTGTCCTGTGTTCATTGGTATTACTGAACTTCTTGTACAGACACATTTCTCCCTGTAGTAATTAATGTTATCGATCCTCAGTTAACTTTGGGAAACTTAAAGCCCTAAGGCAGGCAGATATTTTCTGAGCAGTGGAAGTGAATGACTGTCAGCTTGTGAATGGAAGTGGGTGGGTTCCACGTTCAGTGTGGTATGAAGGGAGAGATGATATCTAGTGAATTAAGTCTCGTAACAGGAGAGTACCTGTCTGATCCAGGCAGCCCCTGAGGCTGCTAACTAATAAATGATCTGTATTAACTTTGCTCTATCAGGCTGGCCAGGAGCCCTGCCTGAGGGCCTTTGAGACATCAAAGCCCATCTGTTTTGGTGGTTCACAAGTGAGAATATGACAGGATATTCTGGAACTTTAGAATTAGCATCAGTTCTCTGGGTTTGTGCCCTGATTCTGTCATATATGATCAGGTCGGCATTTATATCTTCATGGGTATAATGACACTAACCCCGCCTCATAGGATTTTTGGGGGATTAAACTCCAGGGAAAACGGCAAAGGCCTAGCATTGGAGAACCAGTGTTACAGTAACTGATCAATAAATATTCATCTTCTCTGGATCTCATATTTCTAACTGTGTTACTTTTCAAAGCTGTGAAGGTACATAGTAACGGCATGGGTGGACAGTTGAGTCTGCAAGGCTGCCTGGTGTGTTATTTAAGTGTGAAAGACAAAGAGGAGACAAGGATGACTCCAGGGTTTTGGTTCACTCAACTGGAAGGAGAATTGTTAACACTGAAATGAAGAAGATTGTGGGTACAGCAGGTTTTGGATTAGGGAGCAGGGAAGATTGGACACTCCTCTTCAGACATGGAGGTGGAGATATCTATTAGGCTTCCCTGGTGGCTCAGAAAGTAAAGAATCTACCTGCCAAGGCAGGTGACCTGGGTTTGATCCCTGGGTCAGGAAGATCCCCTGGAGAAAGAAATGGCAATCCACTCCAGTATTCCTGACTGGAGAAGTCCATGGACAGAGGAGCCTGGCAGGCTACAGTCCACAGGGTTGCAAAGCAACCCGCTCGGTTAGTGACTGAGCAGTTAATACACATGATGACATACAAGATATTGAATCGACAACCATAAAGTTTTCAGAGCCTCCTCAGCATTTTCTTGTGTCTCACATACAGCAGATCAGCTCTGCCAACAGGCTGGTGCTCAGCACAGTAATCCAGATGAAAGCTTGTCACTGTCCCCATTTCTAAAATCAACTAGTTTCTGGTTTCATTTCCAGAAGAAATCTCAATAAACAGATGAACAGGTTGTTGTTGTTCAATCTCTTAGTTGTGTCTGACTCTGTGACCCCATGGACTGCAGCACGCCAGGCTCCCCTGTCCTTCACTATCTCCCTGAGTTTGCTCAAACTCATGCCCATTGAGTTGGTGATGCCATCCAACCATCTTGTCATCTGTCATCCCCTTCTCCTACCTTCCATCTTTCCCAGCATCAGGGTCTTTTACAATGAGTTAACTTGGAACAAGAGAATTGGATATTCTCCAGAAAGCATAAGCATCGCTTACAAGATCTTTAGATGTAGGTTTACATAGACTATTACAATGATCTAGTCATGGTAAGGAATATTTTCCCATTGCTGGAGTTAAATTTATGTGTAGATGAAAGTGAAAGAGGAGAGTGAAAAAGTTGGCTTAAAGCTCAACATTCAGAAAACTAAGATCATGGCTTCTGGTCCCATCACTTCATGGCAAATAGATGGGGAAACAGTGTCAGACTTTGTTTTTTAGGGCTCCAAAATCACTGCAGATGGTGATTGCAGCCATGAAATTAAAAGATGCTTACTCCTTGGAAGAAAAGTTATGACCAACCTAGATAGCATATTCAAAAGCAGAAACGTTACTTTGCCAACAAAGGTCCATCGAGTCAAGGCTATGGTTTTTCCAGTGGTCATGTATGGATGTGAGAGTTGGACTATAAAGAAACCTGAGTGCTGAAGAATTGCTGCTTTTGAACTGTGGTGTTGGAGAAGACTCTTGAGTCCCTTGGACTACAAGGAGATCCAACCAGTCCATCCTAAGAAGATCAGTCCTGGATGTTCATTGGAAGGACTGATGCTGAAGCTGAAACTCCAATACTTTGGCCACCTCATGCGAAGAGTTGATTCATTGGAAAAGACCCTGATGCTGGGAAAGATTGGGGGCAGGGAGAAGAGGACAACAGAGGATGAGATGGCTGGAGGCATCATTGACTCAATGAACATGAGTTTGGGTAAGTAAAATCCAGAAGTTGGTGATGGACAGGGAGGCCTGGCATGCGGCGATTCATGGGGTCACAAAGGGTCAGACACGACTGAGGGAATGAACTGAACTGAACTGATATACTGACCATCAGAATACCACAGTTAGTACCTCAAAGATCCCAATTTTACTTGATTCAAATATTTAGCTAAACTAGCATGATATAATACATTCAAAAAATATTAAGGAAATAAATAATGGAAATCAAGTGTCTTTTTCAATTTTGATTTCCTCAGGGTATATGCCTAGGAGTGGAATTGCTGGGTCAAATGGTGATAGTTTTATTCCTAGTTTTTTAAGGAGTCTCCATACCATCTTCCTTAGTGGCTGTATCAATTTATATTCCCACCAACAGTGCAAGAGCATTCCCTTTTCTCCACACTCTCTCCAGCATTTATTGTTGTACAGTTCAGGAAACTCAAACAGGGGCTCTGTATCAACCTAGAGGGGTGGGATGGAGAGGGAGATGGGAGGGAGGTTCAAAAAGGAGGGGATATGTTGAGGTTTGGCAGAAAACAGCAAAATTCTGTAAAACAATTATTCTTCAATAAAAAAATAAATTAATTTAAATAAAAGAAGAAAAAAATAATCAGACCCTCTGAGAATCCAAACGCTAAACCCTTGTTTCTAAGACAATTGGAACAAATAAACAACTAACAGGAAGATTTTTTTAAAAAGGGGAAAACTGTAATCTTGTCATTTCATTACAGTTTTATTACATTTTATTTCACTGTTTTTTTTTTTTGTTTTTTCTTCATATTATTTCCTACTCCTTTCCAATTTTATATAAAGACATTGATTAGGATATTTTCTAGTCACAGGACTCTACTTTCCTTTGGGGATCTAGCACACAGCAATAAAGATAGTTGGAGCTAACAATGCAGATAAAAATAGAACTGAATCGCAGTGAAACATTATTCTGTTTAATAATTTAAAAAAATAGATGAATGATATATTGTCCTAGTGTTACTTCTGCCAGTAATAGCACTGATTTATGAGGGTTTTATGTTTCTGTGCTTTGGGTGTTTATTTTTCTATTTTTAATCTGTTTACTTTTTTTTTATTCTGAGGACTACCCAAAACACCTTATTCATATACAATCTTATTTTATTCTCAATTTTATATTCACAGCACATATAGATAAAATAAAGCCCCTTATAATAGCCTAGGCCATACTGCTACTTGAAATACCTAATCATTCATCACTTCCCTTACAAATTCCTAATATCCCTCCAACTGGTCAAAAGCTGCAGATAAACTGTACCTTCTTCTATATTTTAAAAAATTAAATATTTGAAGAGTTCACTCTTAGAAACACAGGGACCAATTACAGACTACCTACAGATACAAGTGATATTTTTTCAAAGAGACAATTAATAACAATGAGAACGAGTAGCCAAAAACAACTCTGGCATTTCGGGCACTCTTTCAGAAGCAAAGAAAGACTCTTGTCAATAAATGCATGCATTAGCCAGAGAAACAACTTCAGTGATACATAAACGTATTTGACTGTGCGTCCTTATTAACAAAATGTTTTAAATTAACAATGTTTTAATTATTATTAAAACATTCTTATTAACAATGTTTTAAATTGTCCCCCCATTAAATTGGTTCAGCGGGTAAAGAATCTGCCTGCAATACAGGAGATGCAGGAGACGGGAGTTCAATCCCTGGGTTGGGAAGATCCTCTGGAGGAGGGCATGGATACTCACTCCAGCATTCTTGCCTGGAGAATCCCATGGACAGAGGAACCTGATGGACCACAGTCCATAGGGTTGCAAAGAGCTGAATATGACTGAAGTTACTAAATACATAAATACACAAATGTATTTATAATACATACACACTTGAACTGATATACTGTATATCATAAAATATACACAAAGCAAGAGAAATGTAAATTAATGTAAATATGACACATCCTGAAAATTTCATCCTGTGTCCTAATGGATCACTTTTGTCCCTGGGATGCAGGCACCGTGCTGAAAGACCACTGAACACAGCAGTTCAGTGCTCCAGGAACTTTTCAGCTGAAGGCAGCCTGTCTGTCTTGGTCTCCATTGTGTTTCTGCAGTGGATTGCTGCCTTGCTCTTCCAAATACAAAACCACTGCATTCTGCTCTTGTCACAGTGGCCTGAACACGACCACCCCAAGCTGTTAGTCTGAGATTGGAGACAGGGAGGCGTCATGTCAGTTTAAAGGGTTGGAAGGGAATAAATACCATAGTCCCAATCTGCTCCTGCCAAGCGCAGAATATGCCAAACCTTTTTTGTAGGGCCTTTGAACGATTTGAATGAGTGTTCATCCCTGCCAACAGCAATATAAAAATTGCCCCTCTCAGAAGCAGTGCTTTGATGTTTGCCCAAAGCATTCTCTTTTCCCAGGCAGGCATTTCCTCTTAACTTTCTGCCAGCTACTGGCAGTCTTATGACCGCTTATACCGGCTTCTAGATCCATGTTACTTGGTTGTTTCTCGTCATGAGTTTCTTACACAGTTTGCACTCTTTTCTCATAGAGTGTGTGTTTCCGTTCACATATATGCACATACAATCATGCTGTTCAGGAAAAACTACCTTAAAGTCTGAGTTGACATTCGAAGAAGGAAATAAATAATTATGACTTTGTTTAAAACAGATGGACAGCCTAGATAACTGGTGATTAAATAATTCAATTTTCGTTCATTAGATGAGCATATATACCCAGTTATTGGCAAGGCATCACATCCCTGATCACAGGACAGTGCCATGGTTAGTCATTCATTGTGTACATTTTATGACTGTACCTCATTAATGATTTGAGTGGTAGATGGTAGATCTAATCAGCTGAGCTGAAATCAAAGACCATAAAAATGAACCGTTGTAGACGGTGTGGTTCCCAGATAAAACAAGTAGAGGCCCCTCATGAATACCCTGAAAGAGAAGGAACACTCCAGATCATAAATCAGGGTCTTGTTTATGTTTGAGTATATGCAGGATAATCATTTACTGGCTTACCCAGCATTATTGTGGTTTTCAGCAAAGTGTATCCTAACTTTTACTACCTGCTATGAAACTTATCATGATAAAAATTAGATATGTTCTGGAAACACATTGTCAAGTTATAAGCAATGACTGCGGGTTTTCTATCCCAATGGCACATTCAAGAAATGATCATTATTGACAATTTAAATGTTAATGTAATTTTAATTAAAATACTTGATTTTTTTCCCTTGATTAAAGCCTTCAGCTAGTTTTTGCTTTTTTCCAAATTATAAATTCAATCAGAGCATCTTTCAAGGATAAGCAGAGAAGGAGTTTTTAAAAATTAAGTTAAAAAATTAGACTTGACTCACTACGTTGGCACATAAGGGTATTCGAGATAGTTTAGTATCCTGGCATATACAGAAATGTATTATGTACTATTTCATATGAGTACCGTATGTGTGTTTAAATCTACAATGTTCATATTGCAGATCTGTGAGTTTTAATTATCATACATATTCACACCACTTGTCTCACAAACACTGAAAGATAAGCTATATAAAGGTACTTATATATCTGTTTCCAATTCCCTTTGAAGACTAAGAAAATTCTAAACAAGAATGAAAATTGCTTCACAGAACTTTCGAGTTTAATAGCACTTAAGGACCAATCCATTTATTTTGTGGTTGAGGAACTTGAGTCTGGTTCCAATGACTCACAGCTAGTCAATGGCCAAGTCAAGATTAGGAGGGAGAAGGTCTGACACTTTCCCATTCTCTTTAGTCTCCAACCAGAAATGGGCATAACTGTGGCTCCCTTCAATTTTAAAGTTTAATGAAGACTAAAAAAAAGTTAGTATTTCCTTGGTATAGTTGATTCACTGTTAGTGTATATTCAAGTTCACTATAGAAAGCTGTAGCATAGTTTATTACACTGACAATATCGTCATTTGTTGGGTTTATATTTATTCTAAATAGTACAGATTTGCTAGAGCTTCCATGGTGGCTCAGTGGTAATTAATCTGCATGCCAATGCAGGAGACTTGGGGTCTTTGGGTCAAGAAGAACCTCGGAGAGGAAATGGCAACCCACTCCAGATTTCTTGCCTGGAAAATCCCATGGACAGAGGAGCCTGGTAGGCTACAGTCTACAGGGTTGCAAAAGAGTCAGACATGACTTAGAGACTAAAACATCAACAGATGTCCTAACGGATTGTACCTTTCCAATCATGTATGCTCTATCAACCAGACTATCTAAATTATGTTAACTATGTAAAATACAAATCTGAACTCTTATTCCCCTAATTAAAATTCTTCAGTGGACTTTCATTTTCTACCCGTGTCAAGGACTAAGTTTCTTCACTTAGCTCTCTCCATACCTTCAGCCTCATCTCTTGCACTCTGCCTCTGTCTGTATCTTCCAGCTGATTGTGGCTTCCACACATCACATATGGCTTATTGATTCTGTGCATTTGTTTCGGCTTTCCTCTCTGCATGTAACATTCTCTTCACTACCAGCTCAGCCCCATTCCACTCTACAGACTCATTCTCCCCTCCCTCAGCCCTACCTTCTCCACTGATTGGCTCACACATAAGGCTCAGCACTCAGGCGACACTTTCCTTATGAAACAGTCTTTGACGCTCCCTCCATTTCCATTTCTGAGATTAAGTATCACTTCTCCATGACTCTCTACTTCTCTCTGCATATTTAATCACTAGTCCTGAACAGATCATTATAACACACTGTTATATGTTTGCTTCACCTAGTTTACTGTGAGTTCCTTGAGGGAAGGACTATTTAACAAGCATAGGATCTGATATATTGTAAGAGCTCAGTATAAGCTCAACAAATGTCATCATGTTGATTAAATAATTAAACACCAAATGAGTTAATATGTGAACAGAACAGTGCTTGGTGTGCAGAACACAAAAAATGCCAAGTAATGAGTGAATGACTAAATGAAAAGATCTGCCCTAATCCTATATTCTTCTGACTGGTGAACATCCTGCTTCAATAGGAGTCCGGTGGTAGGTGGATGGTGATTGGAATTTGCCAGAGGAATCGGGAAACCTTCTGATTGGGGCAACTTAATGAAGAATTTTCAGGAATGGGAGTGTTATTTATTTGTGGCTGTGCTGGGTCTTCACTGATGTGTGGGCTTTTCCCGAGTTGTGGTGAACAGGGGCTACTCTTAGTTGCAGTGTGTGGACTTCTCATTGTAGTGGCTTCTCTTGCTGCAGAGCATGGACTCTAGAGTGCACAGGCTTCTGAAGTTGCTATTGGTGGGCTCAATAGTTGTGGTTCCTGGGCTTAGTTGCTCCATGGCATGTGGGATTTTCCTGGACCAGGGATGAAACCCACTCCTTCCACACTGGCAGGCAGATTCTTTACCACTGAGCCACCAGGGAAACCTCAAGAATGGGCATATTTTTAAATAGGCCTTGCAGACAGTATAAGAGAGAACTACAGAAAAATTTATCCGTCTCACCAATAGTTTCTTGAAGGCTCTTTCAGTGTACAAAGAAAATGCTATACTGATATTACTTCAAGGTGGATCTTTCTTCCTAACTCCTTGGCATTCATAAAACCTTACTTTAGTTCATGACTTTAGATTTTATGCCTAATATATCCACTAGGTGTCAAACTTTTATATATAGTGTGCCTTATTGCGATAGTATTGCTGGCTTAGACAAATAAAAAAATTCACTTCCTTCTTGGCTTGAGTGAACACTGCTGTTTTCTGTGTGTGGGTTACATAGTCAACCAACTTCCTGTCATATTTTGGGGACTAGGAATAAATCATACTATTTAAGAAGAGTAGTTTTTCTCTTGTCTTTCTTCCAATCTCACTAGAAATGAGTTACTCTAACATTGGCAACTCGAAACCCATTTGAGGAGTGGTTTACATAGGTTACTATCTAAAATCAGGTGAACTCAATCCTTTCTTGTCCTGATTTAATTTTTTCTATCTTATATTTGTTATAATCTGTTGCACGCTGTGAAGTCGGTAGGTTCATAAACCTTCACTTCACCTTAAGCTACATTAAATTTTTATGAATAATTAGAATTAATATTTGTATAGTCTTTTATAGTTGACAGAATATTTTCATAACATTGTGCCATCTGATCCTTGCAATACTCCAATCAGTTGGATAAGGAACAGTAATTTTATTACATTCATTTTATAGTTGAAGAAATTAAGCCTTCAGTGTTTAAGTGACTTTCTCAAGGTTATATAAATAGAATGTTAGCAGGGCTAAATGAAAGTCCTATCTTTGGAATAAGATATCTGCAATCTTACTCTCTTGAAATACACTTGAAATATCAGTTTATATCAATTTTCAAGATCCTTTAAGTCACCCTAAGAAATATTTTTTATGTATATCTTCATAAATTGATAGATTCTCAGAGATAAGAGTTCAGGGAATACTCTAGGGTAATTCACAGCTTCTGGGAAATAAATACTGATCTCTTAATTATCATATTTTTACCACATGGGTTATTAAAAAGTTAATCTCTAAGTAAAATTAAAATTCAGCCTGATATATGATGAATCTCCCATGGTTACCCTTTGGATATAACAGAGAACCAAAACATTTCTGTGTTTCGGAGAGGAAAAATGTTCTCCATTTTCCTTTTTCTATTTTCCTTCTCCTTAGTCTCATGCCAGATTTCATTCCAAATCTATGCTGACATTTATCTCATTTCTGCATGACCACTGTGGATTTCTTTATGTCACATGTGGGCTACATCATGCCCCACCTCTGATTAGGTATTCCTGATTTCCCTCTGTGCTTCATAATCAAATTGTTCATATCATTGATATGCAGAAAAATGTAGAAACTGCCAGGTGGGAGGGTAGGGGGAATACAGGGGCATATTATATTCAGAGGAAGCAAATATAAGGAGAGCAGACTTCCATTTGGAATGTAAACACAGTAAAACAAATTAAAAAAAATTATTGTATAAAATAAAAATAGAACAAAGAATGGGAAGAGAAGTAGCAATATTTTTTCACTTTTAAGACTCTGCATGAAATGGTATAATATTACTTAAAAGTTTACTTTGAGAATTTAAATATATATATTATAGCCCCCCTAAAGTGAGTAAGTGAGTGAGTTAATGAGTGAAAGTACTCAGTTGTGTCCAACTCTTTGCGACCCCACGGACTCATGAACAGAGAACCCCACCAGCCTCTTCTGTCCGTGGAATTCTTCAGGCAAGAATACTGGAATGGGTTGCCATTTACTTCTTCAGGGGATCTTCCCAACCCAGGGATTGAACTTGGGTCTCCTGCATTATAGACAGATTCTTTACCATCCTGGCCACCAGGAAGCCCAACCCCCTAAAGCAACCAGCTAAAAAAAGAACAATTAGTTATAGCTAATAAGCCAAAAAATGAGAAAAAATAGAACCATAAAAATTAATCAAAACAAGGTAGAAAAAAGAGAAAAGGGGGAAAAAGCCTGACAAAAAAGTAAATAAAGCATCATTCTGTCGGAATTAGGATAATCCTCATCAATTAGTTCAGTTCGGTTCGGTCACTCAGTCCTGTCTGACTCTTTGCAACCCCATGGATTGCAGTATACCAGGCTTCCCTGTCCATCAACAACTCCCAGAGCTTACTCAAACTCATGTCCATAGAGTCAGTAATGCCATTCAATCATCTCCTCCTCTGTCAATAACCATCTCATCCATGTCAATAATCACACTAAATGTAAATAAGCTAGACATGATTGAGAAGTAGAAATTGTTAGATTATATTACAAAGCAAGACTGAAATATATGCTTTCCATAAGACATTCACTTTAGATATAAAGACATAAACAAGTTAAAAGTAAAAAAGATGTACAAAGAGATACCTTACAAAATGCTAAGGAAAAAAAGCACTAGGGTAGTATATTAACATAAGGCAAATTAGACGTCAGAGAAACATTTTCAACATCCCTCTCTCAGTATAAGCATACCTTGGTGATGTGCTGGTTTGATTCCGAATTTTTGCAATAAATAAATGTTGCAATAAAGCAAGTCATAGATTCTTTAGTTTCCTAGTGTATATAAACATTTTCTGATTCTCTATGTGTTTACTTTTAAAACTTATTTTAATTTATTTTAATTGGAGAATAATTACTTTACAATATTGCGATGTTTTTTTGCATACATCAACATGAATTGGCCACGGGTATATATGTGTTCCCCACCTTGAACTCCCCTCCCACATCCCTTCCCACACTATCCTTCTGGGTTGTCTCAGAGCACTGGCTTTGGGTGCCCTGTTTCATGCACTGAATTTGCACTGGTCATTTATTTTACAAAAGGTAATGTGCATGTTTCAATGCTATTCTCTCAAATCATCCAAAAAAAAGTTATGTTTATATCATACTGTAGAATATTAAGTATGAAATAGCATTATGTCTGAAAAGTAATGTTATCTACCTTAATTAAAGAATACTTTATTGCTATGTGTACTAACAAACATCTAAGCCTTCAGTGTATCATAATCTTTTTGCTGGTAGAGGGTCTTTCTTCAGTGTTGATGCCTGCAGACTGATGAGAATTTTGGCTGCTGAGGATTTGGGTGACTATGGAAATTTCTAAAGATAAGAGAGCAATGAAGCTTTCTGCATCTATTAACTCTTCATGTCATGAACTATTTTGTAAAAGCAATGCTGTTTGATGGCATTTTGCCCACAGAAGAACTTCTTTCCAAATTAGAATCAATCCTCTAAAACTATACCACTGCTTTACGCATTAAGATTATGTAATAGTCTAAATACTTAGTTGTCATTTCAACAATCTTGGCAGCATCATCACTAGGAGTAGTTTCCATCTCAAGGGACCACTTTTTGCTTACCTAGAAGAAGTAACTCTTCATTTGTTTAAGTTTTATCATGAGATCGCAGCAAATTATATCTTCAGACTCCACTTATAATTTTAGTTTTCTTAATATTTCCATAACTTCTGCAGTTGCTTTCTCCATTGAAGTCTTGAACCCCTTAATCTCATTTATGAGGGTTGGAATCAACTTCTTCTGCACTACTGTTCCTGTTCACTGCTTCCCATGAATCATGAGTGTTATTTTTTCATTTTTATCTAAAGAGTTTTTTTATTTATATATCAAATAACCAAGACAGTTAGTTGCATATGACAATGCGTTTTTATCTCACTAATACATGGTATTTTATAAAATTCCAGTTTCATTATTTTGGTGGTATCTGAAATTATATTGAATTCTTTTTGTTTTCATGTTTTTCTACTAGCAGTTTATATCTACTACCATTCTTTCTTAAGTTATTTTTGATTGAAGGATAACTGCTTTACAATATTGTGTTGATTTCTTGCATACATCAGTATAAATCAGCCATAAGTATACATATGTCTCCTCCTTCTTGAATCTCCCTCCCACCTCTCACCCCATCCCACCCCTCTAGGCTGTCACAGAGCATGAGTGTTCTTAATGACATCTACAATGGTGAACCCCTTTCAGAAGATTTTCAGTTTACTCTGTCTAGATCCAACAGAGGAATCCCTGCCTATGACATCTATAGACTGACAAAATGTATTTGTTAAATATGAACATTTGAAAGTTGAAGTTACTCCTTGATCCATGGGCTGTAGAATGGATGTTGTGTTGCTCCTGCTGCTGCTGCTAAGTCATTTCAGTCCTGTCTGACTCTGTGCGACCCCACAGACAGAAGCCCAACAGGCTCTCCAGTCCCTGGAATTCTCCAGGCAAGAACACTGGAGTGGGTTGCCATTTCCTTCTCCAGTGCATGAAAGTGAACAGTGAAAGTGAAGTTACTCAGTCGTGTCCGACTCTTAGCGACCCCATGGATTGCAGCCTACCAGGCTCCTCCATCCATGGGATTTTCCAGGCAAGAGTACTGGAGTGGGGTGCCATAGCCTTCTCTGGGATGTTGTGTTAGTAGGCATGAAAACAACATTAACCTCATTGTCCATCTCCTTCAGAGCTCTTGAATGACCAGGTGCATTGTCAATAAGCTGTACTATGTTAAAAGGAATCTTTTTTTTTCTGAGCAGTAGGTGTCAACAATGGGCTTAAAATATTCAGTAAACCATATTGTAAAGAGATGTGCTTTTATTCAGGCTTTGTGGTTCCACTTATAGAACACAGGCTGAGTAGATTCAGCACAATTCTTAAGGACCTTAGGATTTTCAGAATGGTAAAACTCTGGGAGAGGTGAGGGACAGGGAAGCCTGGTGTGCTGCTGTCCATAGGGGTGCAAAGAGTCAGACACAACTTGGTGACTGAACAAAACAAATGAGCATTGGCTTCAACTTAAAGTTAATAACTACGTTACCTCCTAGCAAGAGAATCAGTGTGTCCTTTAAGTTTGAAGCTGGGCATTGACTTCTCTAGCTATGAAAGTCCTTGATGACATGTTCTTCCAATAGAAGGCTGTTCTACATTGAAACAGGGTTGCTTAGTGTGTTGTTGTTATTTAGTAGCTAAATTGTGTCCTACTCTTTGTAATCCCATGGATTGTAATCCACCAGGCTCCTCTGTCCATGGGACTTCCCTGGCAAGAATGCTGAAATGGGTTGCCGTTCTCTTCTCCAGAGGATCCCCTCGACCTAGGGACTGAACCTGCATCTCCAGTTTGGCAGGCAGATTCTTTACCACTGTGCCACCTGGGAAGCCTATTCTTGACTGTAGCCACCTCCATTAATTATCTTAGCTAGATCTTCTGAATAACTTCCTGCAGCTTCTATATTCATACTTGATGCTTCCCTTTTCACTTTTATGTTATAGAAGCAGATTCTTTACTTAAACCTCATAAGCCAAACTTTGCTAGCTTCAACTTTTCTTCTGAGGCTTTCTCATCAACTGTAGCCTTTTTAGAATTGAAGAGAGTTGAGGCTTTATTCTGGATTAGACTTTGATTTAAGGGAATGTTATGGCTTCTTTGATCTTCTGTCAAGACCACTAAAACTTTCATCAGCAAAAAAAGTCTGTTTTACTTTCTTATTGTTTGTGTATTCACTGGAATAGAACTTTTAATTTCCTTCAAGGGTTTTTCCTTTGCATTCACAACCTGGCTGTTTGGTGCAAGAGTCTCAGTTTCTGTTCTCTTTCAGCTTTCAATATGCCTTCCTCACTAAGCTTAATTATTTCTAGCTTCTGATTTAAAGTCAGAGATATGCGACTCTTTCTTTCACTTGACTACTTAGAGACCACCACAGGGTTATTAATAGGTGTATTTTAATATTATTATGTCTCAGGGAATAGTAAGGCCTAAGGAGAAGGAGGGAGGAGGGAGAAAGGAAGGTCAGTGAAGCATTCAGGACACACACAACATTTTCAATGAAGTCCACTCTCATATGGGCACAATTCATGGTGCCCCAAAAACAATTACAATAGTAACATCAAAGACAACTGATTATGGATACCCATGATGCAAATAATAAGAAAAAAGATTAAAAAAAAAAACAACTTTGTGAGGATTGCAAAAATGTGATGCAGAAACACAAATGAAGTGAGGAAATGATGTTGGAAAAATGGTGCTGATAGATGTGCTCAGCACAGGGTTGCCTCAAATCTACAATTTGTAAAAAAACACCATATCTGCAAAGAACAATAATGCAAAGTGAAACAAAGTGAGGTATGTCTATAACTGGAAGAATAATTAGGTTGAATATCAGTAAGGATGTGGAAGACTTGAACAGCACTATCAACCAACCTGATTTGATTGACATTCACAAATCCCACCTAACAACAGCAGACCACACATTTTGTTTTCCGGATGCAATGGCATATTTGCCAAAATACACCATATTCTGCACTATAAAACAAATTTAGGCCCATTTCCAGGGATTGAAATCTTACAAAATGTATATTCTGACTCAGTTGTATCCTGCTCTTTGTGGCCCCAAGTACTGTAACCTGCTAGCTTCCTCTGTCCATGGAATTTTCCAGGCAAGAATAGTGGAGTGGTTGTCATTTCCTACTCCCAGGGATCTTCCAAACCCAGGGATCAAACCTGAATCTCTTGCATCTCCAGCATTGGCAGATGGATTCTTTACCACTAGCACCATCTGGGAAGCCCTGTACTCTGACTACAAATGAATTAAATGAAAACCAGTAACAGAAAGATATGCAGAAATTCCCAAATATTTGGAAACTAAAGAACACAGAAAAGAATATCCAAGGACTATGTGACAACTCCCAAAGGAATAACATAGATAAAATGGTAATATCAGAAAGAGAAGAAACAGAAAAAGGACAGAAGAAATATTCAAAACTGACCATTTTTTTTCCCAGATTAATGTTGGACACCAAACCACAGACTTGGGAAGCTCAAGAACTGAAAAGAGAAAACAGTAAGGCATATCTTTGAAGATGAAGAAAATATCCTGAATCCAAATAAGTATAAAAATAATTATATGATACAACCAAGTGTGATTTAATCCAGGTTCAATATTCAAAAATCAGTTAATGTAGCCCACTGAATCAACAGACTATAACAGAAAATCACAGGATCATATTAGCAGATGCTGAGAAAGCATTTATAAAATTCAAAATTCAATACCTAATGGTGATAAAAACTCTCAGTGTACTAGGAATACAGGAAATGTTCTCAACTTAATCAAACTATCTACAGAAAACTCTACAGCTAAACATCATACTTGATGGTGACAAACTTGAAGCTTTCCCACTAAAATCCTACAAGTCTAGGATATGCCCCCTCATCACTCCTTTTCAACATAGTAATGGATGTATTTGCTAATGCAATAAGGCAATCAAAGGAAATTACAAGCATACAGATTAAGAAAGGAAACAAAACCATCTTTGCTGCAAGGAGAAATTACAAAGGGACACAGAACAGCTCAGCTGCTGCTGGTTATGTTCATTGTCTTGCTTGGGTTGATGGTTTCAGAGATGTATATATATAGGTCAAAATTTATCAAATTATACACTTTAAATACCTACCAGTTATTGTATGTTAAGTATATATCAATAAAGCTGCGAAAACAAGCACACGAAAAGGTTAATTGATGGCAAACAGACTGAAAGACAACAAGGACAGACCTTGGTAAAAGCAGACACTGGAATTGCCACCATGTAGTGCCTGCATTTCCCTAGCTGTCACCTTGTTCTCTTCTCTGAGATGGAGGAAATGTCCTCCCTTGTCCTCATTTGTGCTCTGGGTCCACCCCTTGGGTCTTCAACAGAACTTGGCTCCTTAGCTTTCCTACTGTCCCCATCATCAATCTTTAACTGTCCTTTGGTTATTCTCACCAGAAACAAATGTGCTCTCATTATCTTTCATTTTTAAAACAAATTACAAACTGTCTTCAGCTGAATATATTCTAGTTACAGCCCCATCTACACACATTCACGTGCACAGGGACACAGCACATACACGCACGGACACAGTCTCCCACATCTGATCACAGCACTTCTTTTAATTCCCCCAAATTTTGTGAATTTGGGTATGGTATCTCTCACATTTATTTTCTGAATTAATGAACTGTGATGAAACTTAAGAGAATATGCAGTTGATGGGGCCTTACAGAACCAGCAGACCTACTTCTGAATTCTGGCTCTGCTTCAGCCTAATGATGTGACTCTGAGAACTTATTTAATCCCCTGAGTGTGTTTACTACCTAAAACACATGTATGACCCATTTTTGATCTATTTCTAAATGTGATATAAGGATTGAATGAAGTCAAGTTTCTCTGCCTGCCAGTGCTTGACCAAGAACACATCAGACTCAGTTAATACACATGTGCTACATTTCTGCCCACCTGGGCTCCAGAGCTATCTTCCTCCAGTTTCTCTCCTCCCTTTGTTTCAAGGTGGGTGAGTCAGCACAACTCAGCACCTCGCAGGGAAATTTCCCCTTATTTTCCTTAATCCATCAATCCCTCCTCAAGGCCAATAAGCATTGCTAGGCAGCACTACGGCTTGCTCCCGCATGTACTGGGTAAACACTTGCTGTGCATGCTGAGGCTGGCCAGCAGCCCTGCTTACTCAGAGCTTCTACCTATTTTCTCATTCTCCAGACCCATTAATGTCTAGTATCTCCTAAAACATTGATTTCTTTTTAAAAAATTTTTATTTTTACTTTATTTTACTTTGCAATACTGTATTGGTTTTGCCGTACATTGACATGAATCCACCATGGGTGTACATGAGTTCCCAATCCTGAACCCCCCTCCCACCCCCCACCCCGTATCATCTCTCTGGATCATCCCCGTGCACCAGCCCCAAGCATCCTGTATCCTGTATCGAACATAGACTGGCGATTCGTTTCTTACATGATAGTATACATGTTTCAGTGCCATTCTCCCAAATCATCCCACCCTCTCCCTTTCCCTCAGAGTCCAGAAGTCCATTCTATACATCTGTGTCTCTTTAGCTGTCTCACATACAGGGTTATCATTATCATCTTTCTAAATTCCATATATATGTGTTAGTATACTGTATTGGTGTTTTTCTTTCTGGGTTACTTCACTCTGTATAATTGGCTCCAGTTTCATCCATCTCATTAGAACTGATTCAAATGTATTCTGTTTAATGGCTGAGTAATACTCCATTGTGTATATGTACCAAAGCTTTCTTATCCATTCATCTGCTGATGGACATCTAGGTTGTTTCCATGTCCTGGCTATTATAAACAGTGCTGCAGTGAACATTGGGGTGCAAAAACATTGATTTCCTTAGTGCAATTTAATTTTCATGCATTTCTTTAAAAACTACCCTCCCTGCAGTCAATGTAAAATAAACTAAAATATGAGTAAAAATATAAGCCCTATTCCTTTATTATGTGTATTTCCCAGTAGGACTACTATGTAGGTATTCTCTTGTATTAATCTTATTTGTTTTGTGTTTATGTTTCCCCTCAACCTACATAATCCTTCAGGGTAATAACATTTTTCTTTTGAGTTTATGTCAAGTAATTAATATGATATCCAATTTATATTTGTTCCATTAATGTTACATGCCTCTTTTTTTTTTTTTTTGGCCCTGTCAGGATCTTAGTTCCCAGTTCAGTTGAGTTCAGTCGCTCAGTCCTGTCTGACTCTCTTCGACTCCATGAACTGCAGCATGCCAGGCTTCCCTGTCCATCACTAAGTCCCAGAGCTTACTCAAACTCATGTGCATTGAATCAGTGATGCCATCCAACCAGGGTTTTTTTCCAATGAGTCAGTTCTTCGCATCAGGTGGCAAAAGTACTAGTTTCAGTTTCAGCATCAGTCCCTCCAATCAATATTCAGGACTGATTTCCTTAAGGATGGACTGGTTTGATCTCTTTGCAGTCCAAAGGACTCTCAACAGTCTTCTCCAACATCACAGTGTAAAAGCATCAATTCTTCGGTGCTCAGCTTTCTTTATAGTACAATTCTCACATCCATACATGACTACTGGAAAAGCCATAGCTTTGACTAGATGGATCTTTGTTTGCAAAATAATGTCTCTGCTTTTTAATATGCCGTTTAGGCTAGTCATAGCTTAATGGCACCCCACTCCAGTACTTTTGCCTGGAAAATCCCATGAACAGAGGAGCCTGGTAGGCTGCAGTCCATGGGGTCGCTAGAGTCGGACACGCCTGAATGACTTCACTTTCACTTTTCACTTTCATGCATTGGAGAAGGAAATGGTAACTCACTGCACTGTTCTTGCCTGGAGAATCCCAGGGACAGGGAAGCCTGTTGGGCTGCCATCTATGGGGTCACACAGAGTCAGACACGACTGAAGTGACTTAGCAGCAGCAGCAGCAGCATCAGTAGAAGCTTTTCTGCCAAAGAGCAAGCATCTTTTAATTTCATGGCTGCAGTCACCATCTGCAGTGATTTTGGAGCCCCCCAAAATAAAGTCTCTTACTCTTTCCATTGTTTCCCCATCTATTTTCCATGAAGCGATGGGACTGGATGCCATGATCTTAGTTTTCTGAATGTTGAGTTTTAAGCCAACTTTTCCACTCTCCTCTTTTACTTTCATTAAGAGGCTCTTTAGTTCTTCTTCGTTTTCTGCCATAGGAGTGATGTCATCTGCATATCTGAGGTTATTGATATTTCTCCCAGCAGTCTTGATTCCAACGTATGCTTCATCTAGCCTGGCGTTTTACATTATGTACTCTGCACGTAAGTTAAATAAGCAGGGTGGCAATATACAGCCTTGACGTACTCCTTTTCCTATTTAGAACCAGTCTGTTGTTCCATGTCCAGTTCTAACTGTTGCTTCTTGACCTGCATACAGATTTCTCAGGAGGCAGGTCAGGTGGTCTGGTATTCCCACTTCTTGAAGAATTTTCCACAGTTTAATGTGACCCACACAGTCAAAGGCTTTGGTGTAGTTGATAAAGCAGAAGTAGAACTTCATTGAAGTAGGTCCCAGACCTGGATCAAATATGAGCCCCTTGCATTGGAAGAGCAGAGTGGTAATCACTGAACAACCAGAAAAAATGATTTGTTCCATTAGTTTTGGTGGAATGTCTTAGTTACTCAGGTTGCTTTCTATTTTCCCACTTCCACAGATCTCTTTACTTAAAAGTTTCTCCTCTTTGGAATTTCTTTCCCTTTTACTTCTATTCCAGACAGTAGAGACTCAGATCATACTGTCTCCATAAGACTTTCTTTTACTGTTTTGACTTAAGTTCTCTCCTTCCTCTGTCCTTCCATTGTGCTCTGCTGGATCAAAGATTCATGTGTCAATGATTAGCCTTCGGAACATGGGTAAGACATTTAATCTCTCTGAGCCTTGGTTTTCTGTGACTCTAAATTGAGGAAACTAACACCTATCTCCTAGAGCCCTTGTGAAGATCAAATGCTGTGATGTTCATGGGATTTCTTTGTAAACTGAGCCAGGATAAACAAATGACAGGGATAATGACATCTATTATGTCTCTTATCTCGGTCTGCCTTAAACTGTTGGTTAACTTATCAGTGGGTCTGTTCTCTTGAACTGGTTTGAGAATTCCTAGAAGAGTAAAGAGTGTTTCACCTGTTTTCATAACTCCCATTGTCCTGTGCACATAGGAGCACATTAGAATGTGCTGAATGCATGTCAGAGCCAGGCCCTTCTTCCTACAGAGCAGCAAATATCGGATATTTGTAATCCTAGCGATAGATAATAACCAAACAAACAGACACAGTTACTTGTCTAAATGCACCAAAAGTTAACTTCTAAAGGGGAAAGAAGGAATGATTTCTCCTGATAAATGCCTCATGTTCAAAGTGTGCTGCTGCTGCTGCTGCTGCTAAGTCACTTCAGTCGTGTCTGACTCTGTGTGACCCCATAGACGGCAGCCCACCAGGCTCCCCTGTCCCTGGAATTCTCCAGGCAAGAAACTGGAGTGGGTTGCCATTTCCTTCTCCAATGCATGAAAGTGAAAAGTGAAAATGAAGACGCTCAGTTGTGTTCAACTCTTAGCAACCCCATGGACTGCCGCCTACCAGGTTCCTCCATCCATGGGATTGTCCAGGCAAGAGCACTGGAGTGAGTTGCCATTGCCTTCTCCACAAAGTCTGCAGAGCAAGTAACTAATACAATTCATCAAGTGAAATTATAGGAGTTCAGGAAACAGCAAGTCCTAATTAAACCAAAACAACAGTCCACACCAGATGCACACTCTATTTCCAATCTATGGTCTCATATTTTATTATCACACAGGATTTTGGAGTCAGGACTTGCAACAGAGGAACTGAGCTGGGTGCCAAGGCGGATGGCAGTCCAGCTCTTGTGGAGGAGTCTAAATTAGAATGTCAGATGTTTATATTCAAAGTCAGGGACATCTGCCAACGAAGGAGGAGACAGTGTTGTTAATTGACCAAAGGACTTTCTGGATCCAAAGATGGAGGAGTAATGCTGAGAGTTAGCTGTGTTAAAAATATTCCTCTTCTATATCATTTCTTTAGGAGGTCATATATGACCTTGGCATAATTGAGAAACTTTCTCTCCTTGCGCCTATCATTCTGTGTTCATCCCTGCCTGGTATATATTATGCTGTTTGGGAACAAGAATAGTTGCCTGTTCCTTGTTGGGCCAATCAGACTCAACAAAGTTTTGAAAGTAGAGCTGAAATTAGTCTAATGGTGTTAAGCTTGAAATCTCCATGATCCCTTCAAAAGGAAATGTTGACTAAACTTCTGGATGTGACTTTGGAGCCCTGAAAAGAGCCATAGGCTGAAAATACACATGATTGTTATTGTGAATCATCATCATATGGATAGCTGACCATGTGGGTAAAATCTTTCAAGGTAAGGGATTATAGAGAGAATGAGAAGGGGAGGGAACAGAAAGAAAGAGGGAAGAGGAGGGGAGAAGGGAGGGGGAGGGAGAACTCAAGATTCAGATTTACTTTTCACTTACTTGGTGAGGAGTGCAGGTAAGGTCTTTGCTCATCCTGAGTGACAATTTTACCTTCTGTAAAAAGTCCATTCATTCACTTCTCTTTCATTTAACTGACAAATAATTTTTAAATGTTTATTTTATAAGCCAGACTTTGTGCAAAATGTTGGGGATACAGTGGCAAACTTAACAAAGATTGCGTCTTAAAATATGGATGTGATCCAAAGTGAGATGGAAACAGATGAATGCTGTGGCAGATGTAGCCAGGATGACTTTGATGCCCTGTCAGGAAGCAGCCACTCCAGTGCTGGGGTGTCAGGAGAGGTTTCTGGAAAAATGACATCTAAGAGGAGACCTGAGGAATAAATTAGCAGTTATCCAGGGAAAAGTTAGGAGTGGAAGTAAATGAACTGGACAGAGGAGACAACTAGTGTAAAAGCCCACCGACAAGAGAGGGCATGGTGAAGCTGGAGGAACTGTAAGCATTTTAGCACCGTTTAGAGAACGAGTGTACAGGGAGGAAAGACCAGGGTCAGGCCAGACCCAGGTTATAGAGCATCTTGTGTGTTGGCTGTAGGAGGTGGGCCTTCACCTCAAATTAAGTGAAAAGCTATGGAGCAGTTTTAGCCATGGAAATTCTTTTAATAAAATTATGTTTTAAGCAAAAGAATTCTTGTTTCAGTGTGGACAGTGGATTGGGACAGGAAGATCAATTAGGAAGCTGTTGAAATAATCTAGATAAAGGATGAAGAAACCCTGAATCAAGACAGCTGTTGGAAAGATGAGAAGAAAAAAACGTCTGGACTCTTTTGACAGTGAGAAGTTAATAGCAGCAGTTAGCATTCCTAGGGTGGGCAGAAGTCAAGAGAACCTGGATTTCAGTAGTGAGATGGCATTCTGCTCAGCTTAGCAATGAAGAGATAAGTAAGCCAGTCCCCACAATGACTTTTGATCTTTCTAAAGTTTTAGATTATGTGTGTGTGTGCCTTATGGAACCATCAACCAGAGCACCCTCAATTTTTAACCACAAATACCACAAACTTAACTGCATCAGAACCTTGCTTTCTGATGTGGAAAGAGAGGCAAGCTGTCCATTCTAACACTGGCCTCTTTCTCTGCACTTTGAATCCTTCTACTCTATCCTTTTTGGAACAATTTCCCCATCTGTCTGTTGCACATTCAAACCCTCCCTCTCAATCAGGTCCTTCCCATTAGCATTTGAAATTGCTCAAGTCTTTCCCAATAGGGAGAAAATGACTTGACCCTCATTTTTCTTCTACCCTCTCTTTCTCCTCTCTTATATGCCAAATATCTTGAAAGAACGATCAAAACTCACTGGACCCCCAATTTCCCCCCATTTCTATCCTCTGCACACTTTAATCTGATGTCCTATTAGCATACCTTTTATTTATGCTTCAAACTGTTTTTTAATTGAAAAAATAGAAGAAATAATAAAGAAAAACATAACAAGTACCCATGTAATCAACAACTAAAAATTTCCAAATGCTAACAACTTTCACATTTACTTCAGAACTATTTTTTTAAAGAAAAGAAACTGTGGTTAACACTACTGTTCCATTTGCTTTCTTCTCTCTACAGGTCAGACATTATCAGGAATTTAATTTTTGTTTAAAAATGATTTGTATCTTGCTCACCATTGGATCTCCAAGACCTAGCACAGTACCTGTCACATAGCAGGTGATCAACAAATATTCTTGAATAAATGAATTGATAATTTTAATAATGAATAAATAGTTTATATTTAAATGCTTTCAGAAAATAGGGAAGGTTGTTATTTTTCTGAAAATAAGGGGAAGATAAGTTACCAAGGGGAAATGCTTCATTATAAAAAAGAGCAGGACCATGAACCAATCTTTGGGTCTTCAGGAAGCAGAGGGCTGGGATGCAGGCATTTTTCTGGCACCATTACAAAATCCAAACATTTGGTTAGAAAATGCAAGCTTTCTGGTTTATACTTCAGTGACAGGTAGTACATGGCTTTGTAAGGTAACTCATTTCATCTCTATGTTCCTTACTTGGAGAAAACATCATTTTCCACTTTGATATCTCTTTTCAGGTATTTTCTCTGAGTATTTCCATAGCAACCACTAGGCCTGACACATACTTAGCTGAAACAGACAGAGGATTTTCTCCTTTCAAATAAGGGTGACATGACAAATAAGGAGGGATGAAGGGAAGGAAGGAAGAAGGGAAGGAGGGAGAGAATGTGAGATGTACAAAGTATTTTCTCAATAAAGAAGAAAAAAGAAAAGATAGGTGAAGTTGGATTAGTCACAGAGCTGCCCGAATCATATTCTTCTATATATTCTGCTTATACACACATACACACACACATCCCATGGGCAGAGGAGGCTGGTGGGCTACAGTCATAGGGCTGTAAAGAGTTGGACGTGACTTAGCAACTAAATAAAAACAACATGTAATTTTGTGGGCAGAGAAGTTTATGAGAAAAGAACAGACTAGGAGTTAGGAAATTAATCTTCTAGTATCAAACCAGCAACTATGCATCTGTTTGACCTTGTGTGTGTCAGCTCCCCGTGAGCCTCATTTGTAAAATGAGAAGAAAGCACTGGATAATCCCACTGATTGCATCACTTAGGAGGCTTTAAGTTGTAAATGACTCCCCCCCACCTGCCATCTGCTCCCCAAATTCAAATTGGCTTAAAACAAAAGGAAATATATTGGATAGTGAAGTGGAAAATTCTAGAAGTGGGAGTGGCTCCAAATAAGGTTTGATTTAATGTCTCAATAGTGTCACCAAGGATCTGGTTTTTGGTTGCAGTTTCATCCTGAGACTGATCCCAAGATGGTGGCCAGAAATCTCAGGACTACATGGTACTTCATGTATCAAGAAAGAGAAGAATGGGTTTGCCCTGAATTCCCAACAGCCATTCTGCAAGTCGTCCTGACTGGACCAGATCCTTATCCATCTCAGTAGCCTGGCGGGTGAAATGTATTCATTGACTTAGTTTGGGTCATCCTTGCTCTGAATCAGGCACAGAGACAGGATTGAGATTTCCTTGAAATACACGAATCTTTAAGTGGAAATCAGGAATTGCTGGGAAAGGGGTAGGGGAATTCTGAGGAGACAACAAATAGATATGTTCTCTAGGATCTTCCCAGATCCGACATACTGTGTTTGCATTTTCTGCCCCAGTGGAGAAGCAAGTTGACTTTGAGCATGAAAGGAGATATATCTGTAGGTCCTCATGCTTGGAATTTCCTGTGCCTTTGAATATTGCCTCAATCATAACCTTGACAGAAAACCATCCAGTAATGTCTTAGTTCAAGGTTTTGGGGTCTCTGATAGTGTTACAATCTTTACACACAGGGACCTGGGGGCAGGAGTTGACGAAGAGAAAGTGATGAAAAGAAAGATGCTGGGGACCCAAGTCTCGAGCAAAACGAGGGTGCCTTATTCATGGCAGCTTGTGCTTATATATTGTTATACAAGGAAGCTTTAAGCAAAAAATAAAGTTGAGCAAAAACACCGAAACCAGACACATAACAACAATAAATAAGGGAATAACAGTCATCATAGGGCCATAACAACAGTAACTAGGGGAAAAACAATCATCACAGGGCCAGAAGACAATTCATGTCTTGGAAATAGGAACACAACCAAATAGTTTTGCAGAAAAGTAAAAGGTTACTGAAAGGAATCCACATACGTGTCCTGTCTCATGACCTCAGTCCTGAGAACTGTGTGCAGCTCTGCTCTTTCCTGTTTTCCAGCAACTGATAAGGAACAGAAGACCCTTGAGAAACAGAAAACAACATACAGGATTCCTTAAAATTAAACGTTCCTTGACAATTCCCCCTTTTTTATTACTTTTTTGAAAAAGGCCCTGACCAACTGAGTTTGTTTAGTTTGAACAATTTTTGTTGAAAGGCATCAGTATACAACAAATATAATTACCAGGACAACAATTAATGTTACAGCCCCAGACCCAATACTATGAGTAAGCCCAGATAATTGATCAACTAGCTGTTCAGCTAAAGTTTCCAAATTATTGGAAGAGGGCAGACTTTTAGAGGAGATTTCAAACATTTCCTTTCATAATAACTGTACATTTAGGGAAGCATTATCATGTATGTCTTGCAAAGGAAATTTTTGATTTCTTCCCAGTTATAGGCACTATAGTTGAACCGAACAGGGGTAACAAAAAATTGAGTAGAATTCCAGTCACATTTTAGTATTACTTGTTTTTGTAAATTATTAATTGATCTCCTACCCATTTGATGGCTGTTTTTAGTTCCTATATTTCATCTTGAACTTCCTCATCTATCTGAGCCTGAGTGGCCCTTAGAATATGAGCATCCTTGGTCCAATTTTGAATAAAGTTTTGTGTTTGAACTGAGGCTTGTAAAGCAATGCCTGCAACAGCAGCAGTGGTGCAAATGGCTATTAATCCCAAAATGCCAAGAATTAACCATCCAGTGAATTGTTTAGATCGCTAGAGTAATTTAGTGAGTAGCCAGGAGGCAAGTCCTGCCATGGGACCCTCTTCCCAGGGTTGTTGGAGATCTACTGGCAACTACAGATTACGTAAAGATTGAAGAATCAAAAGGGATTCGTTTTTCAGAGATATAGAGGAATTAAGAGAGGGATTAGGGGCAGGAGGAGAAGGGGACGACCGAGGATGAGATGGCTGGATAGCATCACTGACTCGATGGACGTGAGTCTGAGTGAACTCCGGGAGTTGGTGATGGACAGGGAGGCCTGGCGTACTGTGATTCATGGGGTCGCAAAGAATCGGACACAACTGAGTGACTGAATTGAACTGATACTATTTGCAATCTATACAAGTCACAGAATGTAAAGTCTTATTAAATTTCAAGTTCCCTATAGCTATAACAAAAGGAAGGGGAACACAAACCTGTATGAAATTTGAATGATTATAACAAAAGGAATAGTTACTATGACTATGACTGGTCCCTGTGAAATATCCAGTCCAAGTTCCAAGTTCTTCAGTGCTTGCAGCAAGTTTCCATATGTCCCATTGTTCAGGCCCAATCCATTTATCGAGGACGATTTGAGGGCAAGGGGGTGCCATTCTGCTGTCAAGCCACCCAAGGAGCCCTTTGTCATGGAAATGTTCCATCATAGTTTTGGTAACTTTCCATGCTACTTGAGTAGCATGATCACATACAGTGCTCTTAGTATCATCTGAGCAGTTAGATAATCACAACCATGGGGTCCCCAATTGACAATGGTGTAATTGGCCAAAAATATTAATTTCCTGATTTAGCTTGACATCTTTCTCAATAAATAGGAGTATATTTAAAGTTCTTATAAGTAAACCCCTTGCATAATGATTTTTGTCCTTTTCCTAGAGTTTTAGTAGTGCTAACATGGTTCTCATAGAAAGAAAGGGCAGTAAACAGTCCAAGCAAATGTGCGAAAGTTCTTTTTTGGAGGCAGGACGAAAGCCCATGTTTGTCAGCTATATTAATGCATAATTCTGCTGGACCCATGCATAGAGGAAGTACTTCATAACCTAGAGAAATATTAATTAGTTTTTTTTTTTTTCTTCTCAGAATGAGAGGGCCCCTCCAAACTCCAAGGAGGAGGCATATGTACTGAGTCATTGGTGGATACGACTGGTCCTTTATCTGTCTATTTTATAACCTGCAATAAAGGGAGGTTAGAGGCTTCTCTGTCCATGGGATTTTCCAGGCAAGAGTACTGGAGTGGGTTGGCATTTCCTTCTCCAGGGCATGTTCCTGACCCAGGGATCGAACTCAGGTCTCCTGCTTTGCAGGCAGACACTTTACCCTTTGAGCCACCAGGGAAGCCCATATAGGCCCAATAAATACAATTAATCAAATCAGCTTGAGTGGGAGAAACAAAAACAAGCAAAGCAAGCATAGCAACAAAACTATTTTCTGGATTCCGAGGCATTCCTTGCTGAGAAGCCAGATTTTCAGCTTGATTAGTAAGGGTTTTTGTCTGACCCCAAGTAGGGAGATCATGAGGTCGATGATGTTGAGGGCGGTGCTTCTTGGATATTTTTAGAGCTGCCATGGCCTGTATTGGAATTTCTTCCTCCCGGGGATTTCGTCGTTTCTTCTCTATTTTGAATGCCAGGGGCTCTCCTGGGGCGGATCTTTCGAAGAGGGAGCCAATTGATTTCGTTGGATCTATCTGGAGAAATATAAGCATGTCCCTTTCCCTGTAAGATTGATATCCCAGATTTCCATTGTTTAGTTAGCCCGTCTTAATACCAAATGGGCACAGGAAGAGAAATGTCCTTCAATCCTCAAAATGTTTTTCTGCTCTTGTTAAGATATCTCCTTGTGGTAAGTTTAAAAAATTTAGAACAAATAGACTTGTATTAACAATAGTTATAGGATTAGAGAGTATATAGTGTTGAGATCTAGTAAAAGCTGCTCTGGATAAGAAAGATAGAAATGTTCCTGTATATTCCCGCCCTTTTTAGTTTTTTTTTTTATTTGTAGTTCCAGTGTGTGATGTGTTTGTTCAACTATGTCCTGTGTTTGTGGATTATAAGGAATACCTGTAATATGTTTAATAGAAAATGGTTGTAAAAATTGTCTAAATTGCCTAGAAGTATAGGCAGGGCCATTGTCTGTTTTTATAAAACAAGGAGTTTCCATTACTGCAAAACAAGCTAATAGGTGAGTTATAACATGCCATGTAGCCTTACCTTGAAGAGGTGTGGCCCAGATAAAAGAATACAAACATGTAAGAAAGATGATGGAGAAAGTTCAGGGCAATGAGTTAAATCCATTTGTCATAATTTATTGGGTGGTAATCTTTGAGGATTGATACCTTGTGCAATTGGTCAAAGATGTAAGGGTCTACAAGTAGAGCGATTATTAATGATTTCTTTAGCATGGCGGTATTGAATTTTCCAAATCTGGTATAAGGAGCCAGCATTATTGTGCAATAGAGCATGTTGTTCCTCAGGAGTAGCAAAAGAAACAAGTTTATCAGCTTGTTCATTACCATGAGTCATAGGACCGGGAAGGCTGGAATGTGCTCGAATATGGCTAATATAAATGGGGGAAGTGTGGTCTCTAATAATAGATTGTAATTCAAGAAAAATTTGTTGGAAAATAGATTGATTAGAATTTATGGTAGAAGTTTCTATATTTCTTAATACAAAAACTGAATATAAAGAGTCAGAAACTATATTAATAAGGTAAGGATGTAGGTGAATAACCTGAATAAGAGCATATAATTCATTTTGTTGAGCAGAGTTAAATTTAGTATAAAAGACTTTATAATTTTTGAGAGATCAGAAAGAGGCTTTGGTTTTTTAGTCCCATCTATGTAGAAAACATCAGCTTGAGGTATAGGTTGTGTGTAACAATGTGAAAGATAATAAATTCAGTATTTTTGAAGAAATTCCAAAGTTTATTAGAGGGATAATGAAATGAAATTTCTCCAAAATAGTCCAAGAAGGCTATTGGAAATCAGTAGAAGTTTGTAATGTATTTTCAAATTGAGCTTTATTAATAGGTAGTACAATTTTATGAGGATTGGAACCAATTACAGTCTTAGTTCTATTTCTGCCATTGATAATTATTAGAGCAATCAAATCAAGATAGGGCATAAGTGACTTTGTCCCTCTAAAACGGGTATAGATCCATTCTATTGGGTGTTCTTGTTGGGCAAGAAGTCCGGTGGGAGAATGGAGAGAGGGAAGTATAATCAACTCTAGAGGCAATTCAAGTCTAATACGAGTAAGAAATTGTTTTTGTAATTTATTTTGTACTAAACAGAGTTCCTCTCATGCCTCTTGTGAAAGTGAATGAGGGCTATTTAAATCAGAATCTCCTTTCAAAGTATTAAATAAATTAGTCAGTTGATAATTTGCAATGCCTAAAAAGGGTCTAGTCCAGTTTATATCACCTGAAAGTTTTTGAAAATCATTCAAGGTTGATAATTTGTCAACACGAATTTGTGTTAGTTGGGGAGTAAGATCCTAAGTAATGGTAAGGTGTAGAGGCTTGAATTTTTTCAGGGGCAATAATTAATCCAGAGCATTTTAAGCACCATTGAGCTATGTCAAACATATGTTGAGTTTCTAAAACAGAGGGAGCTGAAAACAATATATCATCCATATAATGAATAACAAGAAAGTCAGGAAATTGTTTTATCACAGTGTAGCCTTGGCTACATAATATTGACACATGGTGGGAGAATTCATCATTTCTTGAGGCAATACAGTCCATTGATACCGTTTATGAGGCCCGATATGATTAGGAAAAGGAAGAGAGAAAGCAAATCTTTCTTGGTCCAGAGGGTGTAAAGGTATAGTAAAAAAGCAATCTTTAAATCTATAATAATAATATGCCAGTTTTGAAGAATAGTGGTAGGAGATAGAATTCCTGGTTATAATGTACCCATAGGTTTCGTCATTTGTCAGATTATTATTATTATTACAAAAATGGGAGAATTCCAAGGAGAATAAGATTTCTCAATATATTTTAATTTTAATTGTGTATCGATAAGTGTTGTGCTCCTTTAATGGACCAGAACCTGGTAGTCTGGAGTCTATGATAAGAAAATGAAAGAGAGAGAGAGAGAGAAAGAAAGAAAGAAAGAAATACACGGGGACCTAAGCTCTGATGGAGCAAAGGTGCTTTAATGATCTTTCTGTGAGTATATATAGGCTGTTGTATAAGGAATTTCTTTTGACAATGATAAAGATCAGAAAACCAAATGTACAGCAACCGTTACCAAGGGAACAAGGGATTAACAATGGTCATAAGGTCAGGAGACAATCCATATCTCAAGAAAGAGGATCGATACTAAGCAGTTTTGTCACAAGGAGAAGGTTTACTGAAGGAGAGTTCATATATGTCTCTTCCTATGACTTCAGTCCTGGGAGCAGCGTGCCGTTCCACTCGTTTCTGTCGCCAGAAACTGATAAGGAACAGAGGATTTATGAGAAACAGCACATAGGAATCCTCCTGTTACACATTCCTTGACAGATAAGTTCTTTCAGTTCAGTTCAGTTCAGTCACTCAGTCGTGTCCAACTCTGCGATCCCATGAATCGCAGCACACCAGGCCTCCCTGTCCATCACCAACTCCCGGAGTTCACGCAGACTCACGTCCATCAAGTCAGTGATGCCATCCAGCCATCTCATCCTCTGTCGTCCCCTTCTCCTCCTGCCCCCAATCCCTCCCAGCATCAGGGTCTTTTCCAATGAGTCAACTCTTCACATCAGGTGGCCAGAGTACTGGAGCTTCTGCTTTAGCATCATTCCTTCCAAAGAAATCCCAGGGTTGATCTCCTTCAGAATGGACTGGTTGGATCTCCTTGGAGTCCAAGGGACTCTCAAGAGTCTTCTCCAACACCAGAGCTCAAAAGCATCAATTCTTCAGCGCTCAGCCTTCTTCACAGTCCAACTTTCACATCCATACATGACCACAGGAAAAACCATAGCCTTGACTAGACAGACCTAGCAGCCTCTAATTTCTCTTTTGAAAGGGGCCACTGCTCTGTCCAAATAGACTTGTCACTTTTCCAAGATATTTTAATAATTTTATTCTTTGTTAAGTGAGCAGTGGCCCCTAGGAAAAATGTGGAATACATATTTGAGCTTGCCATTGCATAAGTAAATCTCTTCCTATTAAATTAAGGCGTGCATCTATCACATAAGGTCGTAATGTTGCAGACTGGCCTTCTGGTCCCTCACATGGATATATTTGAACACTTTGATAAACCTCTTGTACTTTGGTTTGAGAAACTCCTGCAATTTGGCAAGAAATTCTCTGTATAGGCCAAGATTTGGGCCATAAATGTTTGGAGATAATCGTAATATCAGATCCATTAACAAGAAGACCAGAAAATTATTTGCCATTAATTTTGATATTTATATTTGGTCGAGTATATTCAGATATTATTGATGTTTATAGGATTGTTTTTGATCTGTACTGCCGAATGTTCCTGTCCGTACATTATTAGAGAAGTTAATATAAATGTAAGGAACAGAAGTGATTGAGCAATTTTGTCCCCCTTTTTGAATTGTCATAGTATCTGAGATGACATCATAATTTGAATTTCTCCCTTATAATCTGAATCAATTACTCCAGAGTGAACAGTAATTCCTTTAGAAGTCAAACTAGATCAGCCAAGTAAAAGACGGAAGGTTTGTGGGGGTAGGGGCCCAAAAAGTCCGGTAGGTATTCTAGAAGGGACTGCTGATGGAAAAGGAGAAAATCATTTAGGGCTGGTATATCGACAGCAGCACTGCAGGATGTTGAGGGTTGGAGGGAAAAGATGGAGTTCACCTCTGGTTTTTGTTGATGAGGACCTGGGGACTCCCCAGTTTGGAGTTTCCAGAAATAGGCTTCCCTTCAATATCATATTTAGATCGACATTCCCTAGCTCAACATATCCCCTTACAGAAACAAGGGCAAATTCCTGGAGGTTTTTTTAACAGTTTTAATTTTTTCTGTGTGCCTTTTAGGGCAATCCTTCTTTAAATGGGTCTTATCTCCACATGTAAAACATCCTTCATTTCCCTTTTAAAAATCAGCAGACATTGTTTCAGCTAACATTTGCATTTTTTGAGTTTCTGATCCTAAACTGTGATAAGCCTTCAAATAATCAATAACAGTCCTGGTCTCATGAATTGGAGTGATAGCTCTTTGACATTCCTGATTTGTATTCTCATAAGCAAGCAGTTTCTCTAGCTGCCTTTCGACTTCTTCTCTGATAACATTACTGGAAATAGCAACTTCCAATCTAGCTAAAAAATGAGCATAGGCTTCATTGCTGCTGCTGCTGCTGCTAAGTCGCTTCAGTCGTGTCCGACTCTGTGCGACCCCATAGACGGTAGCCCACCAGGCTCCCCCGTCCCTGAGATTCTCCAGGCAAGAACACTGGAGTGGGTTGCCACTTCCTTCTCCAATGCATGAAAATGAGAAGTAAAAGTGAAGTCGCTCATTAGGTCCTTGAAATATTTTTGTGTAGCTGCTTCTGGTTCCCCCGAGGAGTAATTTGACCCAAGCTTCAAAGGCAACCTCTTTCAATTGCTCCTGCAACAAAGGAGGGCATTGTATTTGAGCTTCCACTGCATCAAATTGCCCTGTACCTGTTAACATTTCAAAAGTAATTTGGTTTTGGGGGGTGCCAGCTCGAGCATTAGAATTGGCACAATCTTGGGCCACATCCTGAAATCACATTGCCCATTGAAGATATTCTCCTGGTTTAAGAAGAGCCTTTATCAAAAGTTGCCAATCGTAAGGAACAAAATTTCCAATAGAAGACATCATAGCATTTAAAAGTTCCTTAGTAAAAGGCGAATGAGGGCCATACATATTTACAGCTTTTTTCATTTGTTGAATGTGAGAAAAATCAGTGCCTTCGTATTGAAGGAGTATTTGCCCTTGAGCATTAGGATTTCTTAAAAACAGGAAAAGGGGAAAAGTCATCGGCTTCAAAGACTCGAGATTGTAAAGCCAGTAACTCAGAAAGCCTTCCTCGTGAAGGAGAATGAGTAGATAGTGTTTTCTCATAAATATGAGTGCGTGCTAAAGGCTTATCATTGTCATCAAGGAAAGTATTGTCAGCTTTAGTGCCAAAAAGAGCCCCAGAAGAGTCATTGTCAGAGTCACCTTGTCCGTGAGTTGAAGGGACTTTTGGTTTCGCACCCGTTGCAAGAGGAGGGTGAGTACTTGGGGCAGCCGGAGCAGGGCTGGTGGGAAAATTCTGAAATATTTTATGTTGTTCTAATTGGGCCTTTTGCAAAGTTTCATCATCTAATTCATATTCATGTAACAATTGTACTGCCTGTTGTCAAATATCAGGGGGGCTAGAATTTCCTTGAAATGGCAAAATCACAACTTTAAAGAGGGCCCATTAGGGCTGGAAATCTATTGGAATATTTTTCCCCCATCTAGCGGCATTCTCTTTAAGCTGTTTCCAAATTAATAAAGTGAAACGGCCTTTATCAGGGAACCAGGGATTATGTTCAACCACCATTTGGAGACAAGCCTCTATTTGCTGTCGCAAAACCGAGAGTCCTTAACTTTAAATAAATGATGAAGCAAAGTAGAAAAGTGGTGGGGCTTTCCAGGCATTTGTCCCATAACCCCTCACTTACTGACCTCCGTAGGTCCACAGTCACTCTGTCCGCTTGCCAAGGGCGTACACCAGGTCCCCTGTTCGGGCGCCACTTGCTATGGTCTTTACAGACCGGGACCTGGGACGACAGCCAATGAAGAGAAAGCGATTAAAAGAAAGACACAGGGGACCCAAGTCTTGAGTGAAACAAGAGTGCCTTATTAATGGTAGTGTGTGCTTATATATTGTTACACAAGGAGTTCACTTCAGTTCAGTTCAGTCGCTCAGTCGTGTCCGACTCTTTGCGACCCCATGAATCGCAGCACTCCAGGCTTCCCTGTCCATGACCAATTACCAGAGTTCACTGAAACTCACGTCCAGCAAATCGGTGATGCCATCCAGCCACCTCATCATCTGTCATCCCCTTTTCCTCCTGCCCCCAAACCCTCCCAGTATCAGAGTCTTTTCCAATGAGTCAGCTCTTCTCATGAGGTGGCCAAAGTACTGGAGCTTCAGCTTTAGCATCATTCCTTCCAAAGAAATCCCAGGGCTGATCTCCTTCAGGATGGATTGGTTGGATCTCCTTGCAGTCCAAGGGACTCTCAAGCGTCTCCTCCAACACCACAGTTCAAAAGCATCAATTCTTCTGCGCTCAGCCTTCTTCACAGTCCAACTCTCACATCCATACATGACCACTGGAAAAACCATAGCCTTGACTCTGTCTCTTATACACATCTCTTTCATCAAGAGGCTTTTTAGTTGCTCTTCACCTTCTACCATAAGGGTGGTGCAATCTGCATATTTGAGGTTGTTGTATTTTTCCCGGCAATCTTGATTCCAACTACTGCTTCTACTAGCCCAGGGTTTCTCATGATTTACTCTGCATATAAGTTAAATAAGCAGGGTGACAATATATAGCCTTGACGTACTCCTTTTCCTATTTGGAACCAGTCCATTGTTCCATGTCCAGTTCTAACTGTTGCTTCCTGAGCTGCATACAGGTTTCACAAGAGGCAGGCCAGGTGGTCTGACATTCCCATCTCTTTCAGAATTTTCCATAGTTTATTGTGATCCACACAGTCAAAGGCTTTGGCATAGTCAATAAAGCAGAAATAGATGTTTTATCTGAAACTCTCTTGTTTTTTCGATGATCCAGCAATGTTGGCAATTTGATCTCTGGTTTCTCTGCCTTTTCTAAAACCAGCTTGAACATCTGGAAGTTCATGGTTCATTTACTGCTGAAGCCTGGCTTGCAGAAATTTGATCATTACTAGCGTGTGAGATGAGTGCAATTGTGCGGTAGTTTGAGCATTCTTTGGCTCTGTCATCTGCATATCTGGGGTTATTGATATTTCTCTTGGCAATCTTGGTTCCAGCTTGTGTTTCTTCCAATCCAGCGTTTCTCATGATGTACTCTGCATAGAAGCTAAACAAGCAGGATTGCAATATACTGCCTTGACGTACTCCTTTTCCTATTTGGAACCAGTCTGTTGTTCCATGTCCAGTTCTAACTGTTGCTTCCTGACCTGCATACAGATTTCTCAAGAGGCAGGTTAGGTGGTCTGATATTCCCATCTCTTTCAGAATTTTCCACAGTTTATTGTGATCCACACAGTCAAAGGCTTTGGCATACCATTTATTTAATTAATTTTAGAATTCAGAACTATTAAAATGTTCTGAGGAGAAATTTTCATTAGAATATGTCTTATTGTTTTTCTGTGTTTCAGTTTACCATCCAAAAGAAATTAAACAAATTACTTAGCCAAGGTTTTCCCTGGCAGAAAAAGGCTACCTTCCTCTTAGAAGGTTATGCTTCCTTAACTCTCCAAAGTCTTCCTCATTTATCAGAGACCTATGTCCTTCCTCAGTATGAAAGTGAAGCAACTCTGCAATCCCTTGTTGGAAAATGTCCTAATAGATTGGAGACAACCTTCTGCTATGGAGCTGTTGGTAATGATGATGACAACCTTCTGCTATGGGAGCTATTAGCAATTGCTTTTGGAAAATGACTGCAGTTTGCAATGTCGCCCTTGAATTCCTTCAAATTCTTGGACAAATTCCATCTAGATTTAGTGACTTACATTTAGTTTGACAATTTGTTCTAGAAAAATTCTGTTTATTCCTAGTCTGTTTTAAGAGCCAAATGGTACATAGATTATTTTTTTTTTCTGTTTGCAATTAATGTCATTTGGTGGATGGAATGGGCTTCCGTGGTAGCTCAGCTGGTAAAGAATCTGCCTGCAATGCAGGAGACCCCAGTTAGATTCCTGGGTTGGAAGGACTACTGGAGAAGGGATAGGCAACCCACTCCAGTATTCTTGGGCTTCCCTGGTGGCTCAGCTGGCAAAGAATCTGCCTGTAATGTAGGAGACCTGGGTTCAATGCCTGGTTTGGGAAGATCCCCTGGAGAAGGGAAAGGCTACTCACTCCAGTTTTCTGGCCTGGAGAATTCCATGGACTGTGTAGTCCATGGGGTCACAAAGAGTTGGAACTGTGTCCCAAGGAACACAGAAGCATAAATACAGTATTTGAACCTTGACTCCCCTGCAGTAAGTTCCTGGATTAACTGCTGGCTGATCTGTTGCATTGAAATGGTAAGGATCATGTCATCAGATGAGAGACCAAAGGCATCAGACTGAAGGGTGGATGTAACTAAACAATCAATGGAAATCTGCAAAAGAACTTTCTAATGTGTGGACCACTTAAATGACTGCTGCTGCTAAGTCACTTCAGTGTGTCTGACTCTGTGCGACCCCATAGATGGCAGCCTACCAGGCTCCTCTTTCCATGGGATTTTCCAGGCAAGAGTACTGGAGTGGGTTGCCATTGCCTTCTCTTCTTAAATGACTATATTGAATCTAATATTCCACTATGACTTCTCAGTTAAAAGCTTAAAGGATGTCTAAACTTACTTACTTGAAGGCTTTTATGTATCATACATGATATGTAGCTAATTTAGCGCTATGCTTCAAGATTATAAAAGGACATTGGGAGTCATGCTGCTACTGCTAATTCATTTCAGTCGTGTCCGACTCTGTGGACCCCATAGATGGCAGCCCACCAGGCTCCCCCCTCCCTGGGATTCTCCAGGCAAGAACACTGGAGTGGGTTGCCATTTCCTTCTCCAGTGCATAAAAGTGGAAAGTGAAAGTGAAGTCGCTCAGTCGTGTCTGACTCCTATATATGTATGCAAATTTCTTTCATTCATTTATCCATTCATTATTCATTTAGTTTAGTTACTCAGTCATAAGTTTTCTGTTATATGCCATACACAGGCTGTGGCATGGAGACTATAACCTTAAACATGATCCTGTCTCTCAATAAACTTAAATATAAATGATTAAATGTCAAGTTAAACTAGATAAAATGTGAATATGGAGAAATAATATTGCCAAGGAGCAACATCAAAATCATCCTAAGGAGTTAGGGAAGGTTTTCTAGAGAAAATAACAACTATATTTATATTTAAAGGATAAGTAAGAAATAGCTTAGTTAAAAGGTGGTGGAGAAGGGTGAGAGAGGGAATCACAGCAAAAGGGACAGTTCTAAACAAAGGCATGTGGAAGTGAGTAAGCAGAAGTACAGACGTCTCCATAAAACTTGGGTGAAGGGTGAATGGATGTAGTAGATGGGCTGGGATAAATTGATGGAAGATAAAGCTGTAAAGGGAGGATGGGATTAGAACCTAAGGAGTTTTTCTGTTCCAAGTTAAAACACTTAAGTTTTACCCCAAAGATCACTTTTTTGGGAAATTCCTTTTGGCTTCCGTGATTAGGTCATACTCTCTTTTAGCTCCATGAATCTCTCTTATGTGGAGAGATTACAGGTGTTAATTTTGGTTGACCTCCATGATCAATTGTTTGGGTCCTCTCATTCCCCTCTACCACATTGTAAGCCCTCTGTGTTTCTGCTTATTTACTTCACATGCCTTTGTTTATCATATTTCTTTTGCTGTAAGCTCCCTGAGGGCAGGGATTCTGTTCATTTTGTTCAACTTTGTATCCCCAGAATTTATTACAGTGCCTGGCACATGATGAAATTTCAATAAAAGCTTGCTGACTACTGAATGAATGCCAACCATAGGAGCCATTGAAAGTCCTTATGAGGTGAATGATTTTCTAGATTACACTTACATTCCACAAAGATTCTGCCTGGAGCAGTCTTGAATTGTTGCAGCAAGAAATGGAAATGAAGTTTTTCCTCTCCTGAGAACACGGATAAAAAGGGAACAGAGAACCAACTAGCGAAGAAACATAAACTGAAACGAAAGAGTTAATCACTTCTAGTTTTGTTTTAAGTATTACAGATCTTAGTGTCTGTAGCTAGCTTTGTGCTTCACAAATCTAACCTAACCTATCACCACCCAGCTCTGCCTGAGTTACATCCTGCACCTATGGCCACTTAACTTTATGCAAATTACATCCTGTACCTGGTACCTACCTTCTCTGTGCTCACTTGTAATAGTCCACCCCTTCTAGCTCCTTTCATTTCAGAAAGAAGGTCGTGGGCCTATAAACCAGAGACAAATAGCCCCAGTCACCTGCCTGCTTGGCCTAATTACTGGGCTACTGGGTGCCAGCTCTGACTATACTGACATAACGCAAGAGGAAGAATGCAAGACTCACTCATGTTCCTGCTCAGTCACTCAGTTGTGTCTGATTCTTTATGACCCCATGGGCTGTAGCCCTCCAGGCTCCGCTGTCCATGGGATTTCCCAGGCAAGAGTCCTGGAGTGGGCTGCCATTTCCTCCTCCAGGGGACCTTCCCGACCCAGGGATCGAACCCAGGTCTCCTGCATCTCCTGCATTGGCAGATGAATTCTTATTTATTTTTAAAATTTTAATTTTTACTTTATTTTACTTTACAATACTGTATTGGTTTTGCCATACATTGACATGAATCCACCAGGGGTGTACATGAGTTCCCAATCCTGAACCCCCCTCCCACCTCCCACCCCATATCATCTCTCTGGATCATCCTCGTGCACCAGCCCCATCCCATCCTGTGTCATTTCTTACATGATAGTATACATGTTTCACTGCCATTCTCCCAAATCACCCCACCCTCTCCCTTTCCCTCAGAGCCAAAAGTCCATTCTATACATCTGTGTCTCTTTTGCTATCTCGCATACTTGGTTATCATTACCAGGCAGATGAATTCTTTACCACTGAGCCACCTGAGAAGCCCAAGACTCTCACTGCTTTGTTCTTTATCATATACCCCAGGCTGCAAGCCCCCGTCTATATCATCCCCTCAGACTTCCCATGGTGGGGGCAAAATTCTTCAGGTCCTAGCCTGCTGTGTTCTCTCATCTGGCAGAGGATTAACATCATCTTTCTATTTCCTCCCTGAGTTGGGAAGATCCTCTGGAGAAGGAAATGGCACCCCACTCCAGTACTCTTGCCTGGAAAATTCCATGGACTTGAGGAGCCTGGTGGGCTTCAGTCCATGGCGTCGCAAAGAGTCGGACACGACTGAGCGACTTCACCTTCACCTTCACCTTCTATTTCCTCCAAGCTCTGTCTCTGTATTTCTATTCAGCATTGGTGGATAGGGAGCCAAGATTTTGGCAGTAACAGGATGACGAACTGGAAAAGCATCAGACCAGAGGCAAGAAGACTAACTGGGAGGCTACAGCAGTAGTATTCCATTGGCCAAAAAGTTCATTTGGGTTTTTCCATACTATGTTAGAAAATTTGAACGAACTTTTTGACCAACTCAATATGATGGAGAATTACAAGAGTCTGAAGTAAAGTGGTGTTAAGGGGAGCGGCTGGAGGAAACAGAGTTGAGAAAAAAAAAACCCACAGAATTATTGAGGAAAAACATTTAAATATTTGTATCTATTAGGTTGACATTAAATTGGATGAGGAAGCAAATAGAATTGATATGTCTAGGCAGATTATCATAGGTTGGGTTTCCCAGGAAAGAGACTCTGAGTCATGATTAGTGTGTAGGAAGTTTATAAGGGACCACTCTTGGTATTAACACCTGTGGAAGAGAAGGGAAGGGAAGGAGAGGGGCACAGAGGGAAGAAAGGGGAAGGAGGAAGCAAGATTTGACAGAGATAAGGTGGGCTCTGATGCTGTCTCAGTGAAAGCCTCATCAACCACATGGAGAGCTCTGAGATGGCCTTTCAGAGTGGACCTGAGTTTGGGGGAAGGTTGGGATTTATACCTCTTCATCAAATGTTCATTGAATGAAGAATGCTGTGACCTTCAGCAAGGCAACTCTCTTTAGCTCAGGCAACTTTAAAGAGGTTTGATAGCTCAGGGCTCTCTGCCAACAACATTTTCAGCAGCTGGGGAAATACATCTTTCAGTCCTGAAGGAGGATCTCGGTGGCACCTCACAGCACCACTGCAATGAATCCTCATTTTAAACAATAAAAAGCATTCAAGGGTAAATCTCAAGGGTAGGACTATTTGTTCAGTTTTGAAGAATAGAGTTTAAGGTCTGTGGATCACTCACAAAGAATTGCTCCAAAATGTCTGAGTCAGATATAAATTTGAGAGTTATTAATGTGTAGATAATAAAACTGAACAAGAATAAAGAGAAATAGGATGAAGTGATACTCACATAAGTCATGGGAAGATAGAATTTCTGGCAAGAAGAAGCAAGTGTCTAAAGATAAGAACCTCAACTCATACATTGAATTTAGCAAAGCTTGCTGACATACACCAAAATTCTTCCATGGCATGGAGGAAGGGAGTAGACACATGACTGTAGTGTGTTAAGGACCCAGATGTAGCAAGGGGCACTACTCTGTGAAGACAGGGAACATTGTTCTCTCAAGACACTTGTCTATGGAGGGGAGTTGAATCATAGGATAGTAGCAAGAGATGGACAAGAAAGTTTTTGTTTTCGGTTTGTTTTAGTAATGGGAAGGCATAAAATGTGTCTATGCCAGAAGGAAACAGGCATTGAAAAGTTGAGGACGCAGAAGGGTGGGGTCATGGAGAGTGCACCAGGAGATTGGAAAGAATGAGACCCAACACAGTGGGAAGTAGTCTTGGAATTTTAGGATTGAAAAACCCCTTCCACTAAGATGACAGGAAATAAAGGAAAGTGATGGGCACATTCATGGAATTATGAAGAGATTGCCTCAATTTTATCACATAAGGGAACGGTAGAGAGGTTATAGAAGTCACGGGGTAAATGTTATGAGGAAAGATCGAAACTTTTGCAAGAGTTGCTGACAGGAATTCCTTCTTTCATTTATTCAATCGACAAAACTTTATTAAGTGTGTAGTCCAGCTTGTTTCTACAATCCAGGGCCACTTTTGTGGGTATTTAACATTGTAGTCACACAAGACCCTGTGCTTGGAAGGGCCCCCATGATTAGATTAATGGTCTATTGTCACTGTTTGAAAATTCTTAGTAATTTTTGAATATGTGGCCCTGTGTTTTCATTTCCACTGGGTCCTGGAAAGTATATAGCTGGTCTTTCTGCTATCACAGACCTTATCATCTGGTGGGAAGGCAAATGTTAAAAATGAAAAAAGTGAAAGAAAAAGATCATATTAAAAAAAATCATAAGATGAGTTGAGTGTTACAACTGAAAAAGTACAAAGACTTTTGGTATAAACAGCAAGAAACTCTAGCCTGGTATAGGAGTGGGAAAGCCAACACTGGGTGGAGATGTGAAGACCTAGTAGGTGTTAATCAGGGAAAGAGGAGGGAAGGGTGTTCCCTGCTGATGGAAGAGCAAGCAGGAACGTGTAGAGGATGGAGAGTTTTCCTCTCAAGTTCAAAGGAAAAACAAAGAGATGAGATGGAAAGATTTGCAGAGCTAGATCATGCCTACCATTGTCAATCGTTTGAAAAAATCTTTGGTCTTTATAAAGTTCAGTATTGCTTTATAAAAGCTAATAGACTTTAGGAAAGTATTTAAGAAGAGAGGCTGTGTGACTGCACGTGTACTCAGTCATGTCCAACTCTTTGTGACCCAGGAGATTTTAGCCTGCCAGGCTCCTCAGTCCATGGGGTTTCCCAGCAAGAATTTGAGAAGAAAGGGGTGGTACAATGATATCTGTTCTTTAGAAGGAGCACACTGAGGTAGTATCATGTGGACAGAAGAGCAGCAGGACTGCAGACCTGGAAATCAGTTAGCTGTCACATTAGTCCACGTGACAGAGATGTTGACTTGCATAGGAGGGTGACAGTGGGAATAGTGACAAGTGCCCAGACTTCAGATGGTGTTAACTCTTTCTCAGGAGGATCTATATTTACTTCTGTCAGCAGTTAATTAAGAGGCAGGTCACCTTAATGCAATCCTGAGTTGAGGTGATTTGAAGCTAGGTTTCAAATTTTGTGAGGTCACATGTGGTCTAACTCTTCTGGAGTCCAGGTAAAATTCTGGAATATATTTGTTGGGGCCCTTCCTTCCAGGCTGGCTCTGAACTCTAACTGCCTCTGAATTCCTCAGCTGTTGCTTTAGAATTTGCATGTGCTATCAAGGAAAAGGACGCTTTAAACATTGGACTCAATTTTCAGGGATCCTATTCTCCAGGATCCTAGCCCCTCAAGTCCTCACTAGCTTTATAGTTCTCTAAAGCCTTCAAGGTGATTTTTAGGATTATATTCATCCAGATTTTTAAGAAATGCTTGATAGGAAGATTCCCCTGACAATCTAGTGTCCCACAGCTGGAACTAGAAGTTTTACAGTTGACTTTCTCGACTGAAATCATCCCCAGCACAGGAGAGAGAGCAGGAAAAGCATCTGCCAAAGTAGTAGACATATGTCAAGGCACGTTGTGTGATAGCCGTAACTGACACACCAAGAACAAAGCATATCTCTATTTGAGGGGGTCAGTAGCCACAGACAAGCAGAAAGTGTAAGAGGAAGGGAGAGTGTTTTCAGGATCATTATTCAGGAGAATACATGGGGATGTGCTCAAGGACACAGATGGAAGGCAATACCTAAGAAATAAGAGTGGTCATACTCCCAAGGATAGGGAATACTAATAAAAGTACAGAGAAATTAAATGTGGAGATGAATGAGGTAGAGAGAATTCGCATCCTGCCTTTTATTTTCTATGTGAAGTAAAAGGCAAGATAATTTGCTAGAAGTGAGGAATGTGAGGATGTATTTAGAATTTAAGAGTAGGGTAGGAACACACATTATAAGTGTTGTGGAGGAAGCTTCAGAGAGTGAAATGTGGATGGATCAAAGACTTCTGGACAGCAGGATTCCAGGCTGTGTTGTGTTTTGGGACTTTTGGGAGATGAAGTGAGACCCCAGGGTAGTGAAAATATCCCTAAGTACATGATGTTAAAGTCTTCATTGAGTATGGCAACAGAACGCATAGGAAAGGACATGGGAATCAGGAAAAGAAAGCCAGATAAACTAGATGCTAAAAACTTCTCTAAAGGAAGATAAAGGGTCCTGGAGGCATAGAGACCCATCAACAGAAAAGGAGAGAGTATTAGGAGTACATTCTCTGAATGACAAGTGAGACAATGCAAGTGGACGATGATCAAGAAATAACTGTGTGGCAAAGTCAATTCTAACCCCTCTTCCTGGTCCTAAGAGAGGAAGAGATTGAGAAAAGGATACATTTAGATGAAGTCAGAGGGAAGTTCCATCACCAAGATAACATTAGTTGCGCTTTAAAAGAACAAGTCTCAAGAAAGTGTATGAAGAAAATAGTGAAGATTGTCTTCTATTTCCAGTCATAAGAAGAAAGAACATGTGACCTGTGTCCAGGAGAAACACCAGGTTGTAGAAGGAGATCCAGAAACAACAGACAAAATAAACTTAGTGAGCAAGAACACTGAAACATGTTCTGTATATGTTCCAAGCACTCAAGGTCATAAAGAGAAGCCAACGTGGTGGGAAGATAAATAGAAGATTTTAAAAAAAATAACAAGATGAAACCTCTAGAAATGGAAACTGCAATATCCAAAATAAAAAGCTAATTGGGTGGGATCAATAGTGAATTATATCTTAATGAAAACACAGTAGATTTGAAGACAGAACAGCTGGTGAAACTCAGTCACGAGGAGAAAAAAGAAAATTAAAAAAAATAAAGTGAAGATGGGAAGAATTCCAGAGACATACTGGAAATAACGTACTGGGAGACTTTTGGGGAACATGAATGTTGAACAAACTTCAAGGTTCATGCTTGACAGGGCCGAGAAGGGAGCCAAGGAGAAGACACAAGCTGAAGACACTGTCCTTAGGGTATGTGAGAAGTATAGTTATTTATTTATTTCAAAAGTTTTATGAATGCATGCTATCATTTATTGAGTGTTTTCTATGAACTATACTTTTGTCTCACTGTAATATGGCCCTGGGTAGGATGAGTTATGATAGTAGAAGGAAGTATTGAATTTAAGACTAAGCTACTCAAAGTTTCTACTGCTACTCAAATGTTATTGCCTGCATGGTAGAACCCAGTGTTGAGGGAAGACTGAGTCTTGGCTTCTGGGGAAGAATTGCTCATCTTTGAAGCCTCAGCCTTTTGTAGCCACCACCACCACTAAAAAATAAAGCAAAAATTTTAAAAATTAAATTTAGCTCATGACTTCTTCCTTGCTATCCAGCATGCCCTTTAGCTATGCCCATCTTCTCTCCAAGGATTCTTTATCACATGTGTTGGTCTTTCCTACTAAGCTCCTTGCAATGAGAGGACCAGGATTATCTTATTCAATTTGCAGGAGGGGGATGCATTTTTATTATTGCAGTAAAATACATGTAACATAAGATTTTCCATTTTTATCATTTTTCAATGTACAATTAAGTGGCATTAATTATATTCACAATGTTGTGCAGCCATCATCAGTCTCTATTTCCAAAACATCTCATTCAATTTTTTGATCCTTATCCAAGTGCATGGTCCAATTATGATTTTAATCAATATTTAGCAAATGAATTGTTAACCTGATGCATGAACTAATCCAACTAATCCAGAAATCAAGAGGCTGACTATAAATACATAGCAATTAAGATATCCTTTCCTGCTATGCAGGAATGACAAGGAATAAAGTATAGAAATTTAAACAACTTTTAAACAGTAGAAGCGGTTACATCAAAGGAAATATCTTTAGAAAGAGAACTTGTGCTAATGAGTAATCATGACATGCTTTTGATGTAGCAGCTACATGACAGAACTCAATGACCCCCACAAGCAAGGGAGAAATTCCCTTGCCAGAAAACAGCTTTCAAAGGAGGTGAGCCTGATGGCCTTTTGCAGGTGGTTTGACTCTTGAAATGTTTAGGAAGTAAGCAAGAGATTTTTGATGTTTAATACAGTTTTAAATCTCTTCTCTCTAGGAGGAGAACCTGCTGCTGCTGTTACCATCTTTAGAACTGAAAACTAGAGAGACAATAAGAGTTTTTCTTTGTGCTTTATCAACATGCGAGCTTCAGGGCACCAGGCATAGGATGGAGGTAAATATTGATTTGATTTCACAGTGATGGGTCAGTTCTGTCCATAGATTGAAACAGAGAGGGAAGAGCATAGTAACCATCAGAAATCTTAGGTCAGATGGAAAAATCAACAAAGGTTTGTTTTATTCCAGAAAAAAATTTCCAAGTATGCTAAGTATGCTGTTAAATTTGGTTATGTCCTCTTGCTTCATCTTGTACTGTGAGGAACTGGTTACCCGACTGTACTGTCTGCCAACCAGGAGGATATGTCATAGTCCAGCTAAGAGGCTAAAGAACAACAATGGCCCACAAAACATTCCTGACAATGGGGCATGGAGAAAGGGTCAGAAGCCCAGATGTAAACTTCTTCTCAGCCTCTTACTAGTTCGACGTCTCTTTTTTTATGTTTGTATATCATACATATTTACATAATCATAAGGTTGATTATTATAAAACAAGTGCCATAAATTATGGTCTAACTTTTACTTATCCCTTGAAATAACCATTTGGTCCACTCCTAATCTCCAAACAAATCTAAAAAGAGCTTAAAACATCTCCCTCCACAGGCATGAGTATGGAGATTTTGTGTAGGAGATTCATAATTAACATTGTCCCATATGAAAGCTCTTCCCACTGTTGCAAAAGAAAATCCAATGTGTTCTCAATTGCTAGGTTTACGTCATCATGGGGAAAACCCTGGCGATTATGGCAGTTTCCATCAAGAGAATAATGGTAACCAGAAGAAAGGAAACAGGCTTGAGAGGCTTTGTCTAGGCATTCATCTGTATTAAGTAAGAGCAGATGACACAACTGATTCCCTTGAAATGGGATCCAGAAGACTTCTTAAGTAAAACTTAACCGTCCTTGATTCTTTGCTTTGCGTGTTTCCCCAATCTTGTTTCAACCAACTCATATAACTATACTTCTGAGAATCTGCATGATGGATTCAGACTGAAAAGCAAAAAAAAAATCAACTTAAAGTTACTAAGACAATAACTTAAATGTTATTTATTAATCTAGAATTCAACTTCTATGGACACTAACAAATATAAATACTCAGAAAGACAGTTTATAATTTCTGTAACCCTAAATTACTGTGATCCCTGAGGAGATCCTGAGAGGAAGACAGAGATACTTACGAGCAAGACCAGCTCAGAATGTGGAGAGGAGGATAGGGTGGAATTTCAGGGAGTGTTCTTTGAAATTCTACCTTTGGCTTCTCTTAAAATACAAATATTTTGAAAAAGTTGACTGATTCATTATTACTCAATAAAGCCTCAGTGCAGATTCCTTTCTCAGAAAAAGAGAGAGACAGGATCTGAGGAAAAAAAAAAAAAGAAAGAGGGGAAAAAAAAGAGAGAGAGTGGGTGAAGGTTATCTTAGAGCAGGTATCTTTTGAAGGGAAAAGTTGAGAGACGTCTGGACCAAGGCGGGTAGGCCAGACTAACACTGGGAAGGAATTGCCATCCTGAGGGTGCAGTGAAGCTTAACATAGCTGAGGGTCCCTCAAATAAGCTTCAGTGCAGGGCTTGGCCCTGAACCAAACCTGACTCTTCTCACCTTCTCTCCAGCACGTTCTCACTTTCCAGCTTTCTCCTCCCGTCTCCCTTACTCTAGCTCCTCTCTTGAGCTTTATCTGCTCAGTGATGGGCACTCAAGGATGAATTCTTTGATCTGGTTCAGCCAGTAGTTCTGCCAGAGGCTGTCTGTCTCCCTTCAGAGAGGGTATGAGTAGAAGAAAGCAAAGGAGACCCATGGTCTCCCCACCAGCTGGCTGGCTGAACTTCTTTACTCTGCATTTGCCATTTTGGACATTTATAAATCTGGGAGATGCATGGCTGGGGGTGGGGAGAACTATACCTCAAATTGCAGGCTTTTTTGGGCTCTAAGTGCACTTAGCACCTAAGCAAGGTAGATATAAAAAGAGTCCTTGGTACATGAGGGATATATAAGACACCTCTCTCCCCACCACCATCCAAAAAATAAATAAATAAAAAGCTTCCCCACCAGGAACTGTGGTAAGGAAATGCAACTATTAGAAATGTATTTATTTCAGTAATGTATTACCCTCTCCTCTTGGTCCTTTTAATTTTTAAAAATAATTTTTATTTATTTATTTTTGGCTATGCTGGCTTTTCTCTAGTTGTGGAGAGTAGGAGCTACTCTCTAGTTGCAGTGAGAGGGTTGCTCATCAAGGAGGCTTCTCTTGCTAAGAAGCATGGACTCTAGAGTGCCAGGACTTCAGTGGTTGCTGCATGTGTGCTCAATACTTGTGACTCCCGGGCTCTAGAGCACAGGCTCAGCAGTTGTGGTGCATGGGGTCAGCTGCTCCACAGCATATGGGGTCACTCACAAAATCGTCAGAAAACTTTCTTCAGTCACAGAAAAATTGGTGTGAGCATTCCAGCTCTTGGGCTGGGGATGCTTTGGGAAAAGACAGGGACAAGCACAGAAAAGGGAGGAAGGGGATGTCAGAACATCCTCACTGACTTAACAGGCTGTCTAGCCCCACAGCTGGCCACACTCCTCGGATCTCTAACTCCCTGGTCCTCAGTGTCACGTTTTCTGGAGCCACTATCAACCACAGAGCACAGGCTGCATGTGTGCGTGTGGATGTGTGTATCTTGTAGTAAGTAGCTTACTTTCAGATTCTAGTATATAATAATCAGTATACAGTGTATAGGACGTATATAGAGTATACAAGAAGTGTTCTAGAATTCTCTCATGCTACAAACAGAAATTTAGTTGTGATCACTGAGAAAAAGTTCAAAAAGCGACTTTCACTTCACTGTACACATTACTAAAAATGACAGATTTCTTCTCCAGCTACTAAACTGATAAACTTCATTTCTCTCATAAAAGATTAAAATTGTATCCGTGGAGGTGACCTCAAAACAGAGTTAATTGTTTGGAAGCAGGCTGACACATTTTCCAAGATTCTGGGACAGAGGGACAGTCAGGGATGAAGTTTCTGAATGGCTTATTCCATGGTTTAAAATGTACAACCATTTTGGAACAACTCACTTACCTGAAACCCAAGATGGAAAACCATCTTTCTAGGAATGAGGAAGGGGGAAGGTGGGAAGGACTTGGGTGATGCAGCAGAGGAAACAGTGAACCTGCAAGCATGGCCAGCTGATCTGGAAGTAGAATTTGCAGTTCCCCTTGTTTACTGCTTATTAGTTTCTCTGAGGAGAAGGCAATGGCACCCCACTCCAGTACTCTTGCCTGGAAAATCCTATGGATGGAGGAGCCTGATGGGCTGTAGCCCATGGAGTCGCTAAGAGTCGGACATGACTGAGCAACTTCACTTTCATTTTTCACTTTCCTGCACTGGAGAAGGAAATGGCAACCCGCTCCAGTGTTCTTGCCTGGAGAATCCCAGGGATGAGGGGGCCTGGTAGACTGCCCTCTATGGGGTCGCACAGAGTCGGACACGACTGAAGCGACTTAGCAGCAGCAGCAGCAGCAGTTTCTCTGAAGGCTCACTCTTGCTCTGATACCTTCAGAAAATTCACAAATTTTAACTTAATGTTTTCATAAAAAACATTGTATGTCTTTAGAAGAAGATAGCATCCTACAAGAGATCCTTGCCAAAAAAAAGAAAAGAAACGAAAAGCTTTTAGAGGAAACTTGACAGGCCCAGGTGATCCATACTATCGTTTGAGTTATATTCATTTGCTTCTACTCCAACTCAGGTCTCAGAGGTCTGGCACATTCAGGAATATTTTGCTTAGAAATAAAACATACACTCTAAAATTTCCTAACTCTGAAAGTACTGTCATGGTTGTTTCCAAAACCTTCTTGGGATTGTCATCAATCAGTTACACTTCTGTGCAGACTTAAGCCTAAATAATTTGAAGCAGTTTTGTGTCTTTCCTTGATGTCTGCTGATTAATGAAAATCCCATAAATGAGAATAGATTTTAATAATATCTCCTCTAACCAATAATCTATATTAGGAGATGGTATTTTTTATATATATATAAAGAATTGCATAGCAAATATTTTAGGGTTTCAGGCCCAGTGGTATCTGTGGCAAGTACTCAACTTCACCCTTATACTTGGAAAGCAGTATACCCAGGGCATAAATAAATGGATATGCCTGGGTTCCGATAAAACTTTACTTATAAAACCAAACAGCAGGCTGAATTTGGCACAGTCCATTGTCACAGACCTCTGATCCAGATGGCTGTATAAAACACCCACTGTTTTTTATTATTTTTATATACTTGCTCACTATTACATTACCTGAGAGTTATGAAAGTCCCTAAATTTACATAAATGATCTGTGCACTCATGTGATTTTAAAAAATTGCAACACAAAAATTTTTATTGTTAAAAATATTTTTGTCACAAACTTACAGATGAAAAACACAATGAATTCCATCCAGCTAAATTTCCATTCTTTTACTGAACTCATGAATAAATTTTTATGCCATTATAGTTTGTATATGTATATCATCTTTCAATTTTGTGGTTTACACTCAATAGTCTCTTGTAAAGCCTTTGTTATACTAAACTGATATACTCTGCTTACTTATTTTTAAAGATTATGCAATAAGTATTTCATTGTACTTACAAAGGTGGCTTGCCAAAAATTCTCTTATTGTTCCGTATTTGGATTTTTTCCCGTTTTTTCCATGAGCAAAATAACATTGCTATAAAAATCTCTGTACAAGTGACATACAAGGAAGTTAAAATCTAAATGTAAAAGTCATATTACTTCTGCTAGTTCTACTAATTATTATGCTTGAAACATGATAACATTATGCACTCAAAATCACAGCCAGATACGTTTTTTAAAAAGCAACCAGATTGTAAATTAATTGAATTGCCTAACATTTTGAATGATCTGTCAGAAGACTATCCTACACAACTTTTTCTAACTAGTGTGATTTGATCTTAAATTTTTTTTTCTTATTCTATAGTTCTCTATAGATATTATACATTCTTCACAGATTCATTGATGTATTTCTTTATTATTATGCAAGCTCACCTCCTGTGCTGATTGTTTAAATACTTCAATCTATGTTCAAATATTGTATTTAGTATTTTAAATAAGACTGCTTCGTTGTCAACAATTGCATAATTAACCTCCAGATACTGTCATGCTCAAACTCCTAATTTTCTTTTTCTAAGTGAGGAAGATTTAAATCTAAAGTTTGGTAGTTTCCTATTATAATAAAAGCCTTTGCCCCAGCTCAGAACTCAGGCATTGCTTGGCTATTTCCAGAGCCAGCAGTAGATTCTTGCCTTGTAGATTCGAAGGACACTGAGACTGAAGTATCAGAAAGGGCGGGACGCAACAGTATAACAATTTCACTGTAAGAAAAGGCTTACTCAGGACTTCTCTCATTAGATTGGAGCATCTCAGAAATGCAAATCACCCAATTAAAATGATTGAAATGGGACTTCCCCGGTGGTCCAGTGGCTAAGACTCCATGCTCCTAATGCAGTGGGGGTGGGTTGGATCCGTGGACAGGGAACTAGATCCCACAGATCTGAACTAAGAGTTTGCATGCCACAAATAAAGATCCTGCATAAGATTCCACACTCCACAACTGCAGTGAAGACAGAAGATCCTTCATATTGCAACAAAGACCTGGTGCAGCCAAATTAAAAAATAATAATAATATTTGAAAAAATAAATGATTGGGACAGCTAGCCACTTAAATATAGACTGGTTTATAACTTTTACTCCATCCTATTTGCATCTTCAGTCACTTAAGCCAGCAAGAGACACCTTTATAGAGAAAGGACACATCCTCTATATCAGAGCTTCTCAAACAATCAGTGGTAAAGAACCAGGTTTTTTTTTTTTAAATGTCTTCAACTGATAATTTTATAAAATACAGTAAAAATAATTACCAGAAGAATAAACCAAAAAACAAAGACATGCCAAAGACAAGCCCCCTCCCAATTTTGCATTTATTATTAAAGGTAAGTTTTATTTTTTATTATTACAGTTAATAAAATGTATTTATTGAAATTATATTAGACATTATATCAAATTTTGTTTAGTTGCTAAGTCATATCTGATTCTATCAAGTTAGGGTTAAATAAATATAATCAGAACAAATATAAGATAGGTAAAATTATAAAAACTATACACATTTTATTGAAAGTGTATATGTAGGTGAATAATACAGACTGTACCTAGCTAACTGTTAACAAGTCTGAGACCCAAATTTAAAACAGCACCGGAGTGGATGACCTTGATTTTAAAGTCAAAGTTATCTAGTTTCGTCTCAGTCTTACTGGCTGTGTAACCTGAGATGATTTTATTTCTTAGCTTCCATTTCTTCATTTGTAGACTATGGATAAAAAAAATCAAGAAGGATTTTTGTAAGGACCAAATAAGACAATACATGGAAAGTGCTTAGGTTAGTATCAGACATAATAAATGCTAAAAAATGATAGCCAGAATTTCTATCATAGGGTCAGCAGGCTTCCCAGTTGGCTCAGTGGTAAAGAACCTGCCTTCCAATAGAGGAGACTTAAGAGATGCAGGTTTGATCCCTGGGTCAGGAAGATCCCTTGCAGGAGTAAATGGCAACCCACTGCAGTACTCATGCCTGGAAAATCCCCATGGACAGAGAAGCTTGGGGGGCTACAGTCCATGGGTCACAAAGAGTCAGACACGGACTGAAGCGACTTAGCATGCACACACATCTTGGAAAAGGCTTAAGGAGATTAGTGATAAAAAATGCAAAGAAGTATCTGGCTTCCAGGTACCATCTAAAAAAAGGAGTCAGCTACGTGTTAAGAACCTACATCGTAGTAGATTACTAAACTAGTAAGTGTTCAGCAAAGCTGCCAGATACACATTCAGTTTACACTATCAATAACCAACGAAAAACTGTAATAGAAATCGAAAAGACACCCACAGTTTCAAGAATCTCTAAACTTTCCAGGAATAGAAATAACTAGGAGTACACAAAATTTATGGATACATTTTTCAAATTGTATTAAGAGACATAGAAAAAGACACAAAGAGTGAATGAATAAGTATTATCAGTTGATATTATACATTTGTCAGTTCTCTGCTAAATTAGTATTTAATGTCTTCCAATGTAAACTTCATCTGAAATTTTTAACAAACTCGACAAATTGTTTCTAAAGTCTATATTGATGAACTAGTTTTCACAAAGAGTTTGCAGTTTTGTGTGCACACACAAACCCACACTCATACACAAAGACTGAAGAGTGAATAGTATAAACCAGCACAGCAGTAAACAAATAAAATATGAAATCGTTAAGAATGCCCAGGAACAGGGCACGTGTGTGAAGAAACAGAATATAATAAAGGTGGGGAATAGATACATTGTCTAGTAGATGCTGTTAAGAGAGCTGGCTCACTTAAGAGAAGTCAATTTTTACATTCTTATTTTGGGCCACGTTGACAGTTAAAGCCCAAAATGTAAAAGGTGAAACTTTAAAGCTAGTAGGAGAAAATATGATCTTAGGGTGGAAAAAGATTTTTTTTTTTTAAACAAGACTTTATAAACACAAACTATAAGGTAGAAAACTGTTGGACCTGACTATATAAATTATGTTAAAGATCATGCATTAAAGACTATATTAAAGATTTATATTGAATGTTGGCATAAAAGGCAGTGTTAGCAAATATGTACCATACTTAGAGAAGAACTTGCAAAGTTTAAAATCAATGGGATTAATTATAAAAACAATTCCTATTAATCATTGAAAAAAACAGAAAATGAGTAAAAGAGATGAATACAGTGCTCAAAAGGAGAAACCTGGATGATTTGAGTTAATGAGATTCTCACCCTCACCTAGCATAAGAGATATAACAGTTAAAACAACAATATTATGTCATTTAATACCCACTCAACTCCAAGTTGTCAACAAATTGGGGGAAACAGAAATCCACATGCCTAACTGGTGGGAGTGGGAACTAGTGCAGTCTTGTTGTAAAGTAATCTCACAGCTCTGAGGGGAACTAGAAAGCCTGCGTATCCTACAATATAGCAGTCTCTCTCCTGAGAAGGTGTCGAGAAATTCACACACCAGCCCATGAGGAACCATGTAGAAAAATGTCCACAGCAGCATTATTTGTAGCAGGAAACAGCTGTTCATCATCAGACAGAATATTATGCAGCTGTCAGAAGCAATTAACTAATGAGTATTTAGAATGGGCTTCCCTGGTGTCTCAGTGGTAAAGAATCCACCTGCCATTGCAGGAGACACGAGTTCAATTCCTGGTCCAAGAATATTCCCTGGAGAAGGACATGGCAACCTGCTCCGGTATTCTTGCCTGGGAAATCCTGTGGATAGAGGAGCCTGCTGGGCTGTAGTCCATAGGGCTGCAAGGTGTTGGACACAGCTTAGGGACTGAACAACAGCATACATAAGAATAAAGCCTTGAGGGAAAAGGTAAGAAACACGGTAAGACACCCTTATGGAAGCTGAAAGCACACACATACACAAAACTCATCACATATTTCCTGCAGATATAGACATATCAAAAACATATATTAAACATCGCAAAGGAGGTGCCATCTCAATGGTAAAGAATAATAATGGGAAATGGAAGATGCAGGGAAAACTAAAATAAAATAAGAAAAGGACCTTGTAGGATCAAACATAATGTGTCATGACTTGAGAAAAGTATTTCATTAAATCAAAGCTCTGTGCCTAGTATCCAAAAGCATTAAAAAGTTGCGGGGGGTGGGGGGGTGTCAGTTATGTGCAGTGTGAAATGGGACATTAACAAAGATACACTTGGTTCTCTGTACCATGCTTTATCTAAGCATATGGAAAAAACATGAGCCACGCAGGAAAGAAATGAGGATGAAGACTCCATTCAATCACGAACTGTGCTCCTCCCAGACTTGGCTTCAATCCCTTGATGTTCTTTTCCATTCTGTTCTGCTAGTGATGAGTAAGGGCTTCCCTGGTCACTCAGATGGTAAAGAATCTGCCCGCAATATGGGAGACCTGGGATAGATCCCTGGGTAGGGAGGATCCCCTGGAGAAGGCAATGGCTACTCACTCCAGTATTAGCCAAGCAGGAACAGAGAGGGCTTGGTTTCTTTGTCCTGAGAAGCTGGTGACAAAGCTTTCTCCCAGCTGAGGTATCCTAGAAACGCTCAACTGTGTTCTTGCCTGAGCAGTATTTTCCATGTTTTTTCCCCTGTACATGCTGGCAGTAGTAAATATCTTTACCGTGGCTGCTGTCCAGAGAATTCGAAGCCAGAGCTTTGCTCTGGGCGAGCATCCAGAAAAGTAATTTGGATTTCATGGTTGAAGAGCCCCAAACTTTAAGGAGGACCTAGAGGCTTCACTGACTGCCTCAAAAGCCTGAAAGTACTCAATCACTCTTGAGTCTGTGTGCTGGTCTTACTTTGATTTCTGTTTTTGTTGCAGGCAGCCCAGATATTTGATATTTCAAGAACTAGAGGTGAAACATTACCAGGATAGATATAGTTTTGTGTTTTTGATATTGTCTCCCCTCCAAACGGAGGATCAGTTGGGTAAAATTTTCCTTATAAGTGCTGAGTTCATGAAAGACTGACCATGAATAGTTGAAGTAGGTAAACGGTGTGTTTACCTGTTCTGTGTGAGAGAAATGCCACTCATTGACAAAGCAAGTAGCTTCCCACGTAAGGGGATGAGAAGCATCTGAAAGTTCTTCCAGTCTCACATCAAAAAAATGTCTTCCAATAAGCTGAAAGTCCTGTTATGGTTATTAACAGTAATTATCATTTAAAATATCTGTGGTGTTGTGGGGCTTCCCCAGTGGCTCAGCAGCAAAGAATCTGCCTGCAATGCAGAAGATGCAGGAGGCATGGGTTCAATCCTTGGGTCAAGAAGATGCCCTCGAGGGGGAAATAGCTCCCTCGAGGGGGAATACTCCAGTTTTCTTGCCTGGAGAATTCCATGGACAGAAGAGCCTGGCAGATTGCAATCCATAGGGTCTCAAAACGTCGAACATGACTGAAGCAACCACATGTGCATGAATGCCTAATGATGTAAGTTGTTTATAAACAGTCTCATCTCATAGTTTTAACAAAACTGTTAATACTCCTATCATTCTAGTTTGTAAGGAAAAAAAAAAGGTTTCAGAAAGGTTCCTGTCTCACCCAAGGTAAGACAGTAAGGATGCAGCATGTCCAAGATGCAACCCAAATCTACATGGATCCATGTGTATAGCCTTAACCATCTCAGTGTTGGTATTAGAAGCTTCTGTTGAGATATATTTTATGCAGCAAATTGGAAGCTAAGTCATCCTAAACACTCAGCATTATTGACTGGTTAAAATCAGGCAGATGTGGCCCTCAAAAATAGGGCTTCGAAAGAAGGAAGCACAGAAAATGTAAAAAGCTCCCAAGCTTGGGACCACTTATCACCTAACGAGAGCAAAATAGTACAGCACATAGAAGAGGCCCAAATTCCCTCCCTTTCTTATCTCACATGAGATACACAGGGGAGTGTTAGGAAGAGAAGGCTGGCCACCAGAGACCCTGGATTCTAGTAGAGGGGGCAACAAAAATCTGAGAGTGCTCTGAAAGAGTGATAAACTCGCCAAGGCAAACAGAACTCTTTTTTCCAAATACACCAGCGATCAAGCCTCTCTGATCACCCAAGAACTGCTGTCTGTGGCTTTTCTAGCTAAAGCTGATGGTCCCCAAGCATGGGACAGGTTTTGATTCTTTTTCATCACCTCTAAGTCTACTTGAGAATTCTTCTGAGAAGGAGCCTATAGTTTGTCATAATTTTATGTCAGGCATACTGGCTTTCATTTCATAGCCAAAATGCCCAGGGATCACAAGTAACAATAACCATAGCTGCAGTGATAGAAACTTCTAGTTAAGCACTTAGTATGTGTTAGATGCAGTGGCAAATGCCATATATATAATACATATTTATATATGCATATAGTCTCATCTGATTCTTTAACAGCCTTCAAAATTGATATCATTTACTCCTACTTTATTAACTAAAACAGATTAGAGAGGTCAAGCAATTTGCCCTTAACTATCCAGCTAGGGCACAATGGTGCTAGAACCAATTTATTTCAGACTCCAGATACCATACTCTTGACCTTTACATTATACTAATTGCTACTATTACCTTGATCATCTATGATTTGGGAAAACTGAAGCCCAGAGTGCAAGTTCATTAGGATAACAGTTTATGATAAATTTATGAGCTAAAAGCATACATTTTACATCTTAATTGTCCTGCCATTTATTTTACTACTGTTTATGGTGAGAAATAATTAATATTGATATAATTAGGGCTTCCCCCTTGGTACAGTGATAAAGAATCTGCCTGCAATGCAAGGGGACTGGGTTCAACCGCTGGGTTGGAGGAGGACACCCTGGAGAAGGAAATGGCAACCCACTCCAGCATTCTTTCCTGGAGGATCCCATGGACAAAGGAGCCTGGCGGGCTACAGTCCAAGGGGCTGCAAAGAGTCAGACATGACTTAGTAAATAAACAACTAAAAAAACATTGATGTAATTAACATCTGCAATGAAGTATAGTTGAACATGGTAAATATATTACTAATAAAATAAAAAATATTGAATGCAATCATAAATGTTATTTCCTTCACAGTGTATTGCCTTCCACTCAAAAACCTTCTTTAATTTCCTCTAAACCAGGAATTCTTAATCTTGGGTCCCAAAGGGTGCATGGATCAAATTCTAGGGTGGAAAAAGGAAGGTGTACAAAGATTTTTATAGGAAAAATATGACATTTTTGTTTCATTAATCTCTAATTGAAATGTAACATGTTTTTCAATGACAAATATTGCCAGCAAACTACTATAGTATTTATTCATATCTATGACTTTGCCATCAATAGAAATTGAATATTTTAAAATATTATTTTACAGATTTGACAAATATTTTGAAAAACATTTGTATGTATCTCTACTTAGAAACTGAAGTAATCATTAGACTCGTTGCTAAATCTATCTGATATTTCCATAAAAAAGCAAATAAATATTCAGTACAGTTCAGTTCAGTTGCTCAGTCGTGTCTGACTCATTGCTACCCCATGAATCACAGCACGCCAGGCCTCCCTGTCCATCACCAACTCCTGGAGTTCACTCAGACTCACGTCCATCGAGTCGGTGATGCCATCCAGCCATCTCATCCTCTGTCATCCCCTTCTCCTCCTGACCCCAATCCTTCCCAGCATCAGAGTCTTTTCCAGTGAGTCAACTCTTCACATGAAGTGGCCAAAGTACTGGAGTTTCAGCTTTAACATCATTCCTTCCAATGAACACCCAGGACTGATCTCCTTCAGAATGGACTTGGTTGGATCTCCTTGCAGTCTAAGGGACTCTCAGAGTCTTCTCCAACACCACAGTTCAAAAACATCAATTCTTCAGCGCTCAGCTTTCTTCACAGTCCAACTCTCACATCCATACGTGACTACTGGAAAAATCACAGCCTTGACTAGACGGTCCTTAGCAAAATAATGTCTCTGCTTTTGAACATGCTGTCTAGTTTGGTCATAACTTTTCCTCCAAGGAGTAAGCGTCTTTTAATTTCATGGCTGCAGTGATTTTGGAGCCCAAAAAATAAAGTCTGACACTGTTTCCACTGTTTCCCTATCTATTTCCCATGAAGTGATGGGACCAGATGCCATGATCTTCATTTTCTGAATGTTGAGCTTTAAGCCAACTTTTTCACTCTCCTCTTTTACTTTCATCAAGAGGCTTTTTAGTTCCTCTTCACTTTCTGCCATAAGGGTGGTGTCATCTGCATATCTGAGGTTATTGATATTTCTCCCAGCAATCTTGATTCCAGCTTGTGCTTCTTTCAGCCCAGCATTTCTCATGATGTACTGTGCATAGAAGTTAAATAAGCAGGGTGACAATATACAGCCTTGACGTACTCCTTTTCCTATTTGGAACCAGATTCAGTTCAATTCAGTCGCTCAGTCATGCCCAACTATTTATGACCCCATGAATTGCAACATGCTAGGCTTCTCTGTCCATCACCAACTCCCGGAGTTCACCCAGACTCATGTCCATCGAGTCAGTGATGCCATCCAGCCTTCTCATCCTCTGTCGTCCCCTTTTCCTCCTGCCCCCAATCCCTCCCAGCATCAGAGTCTTTTCCAATGAGTCAACTCTTTGCATGAACCAGATTACTGTATAGCAAATATGTACTTCCTGGTTGGTTCAGTGAAAAGAATCTGCTTGCCAATGCATGAGATGCGGGTTTGATCCCTGGGTTGGAAAGATCCCCTGGAGGAGGAAATGGCAACCCACTCCAGATTCTTTCTTGGAAAAATCCCATGGACAGAGGAGCCTGGCCAGCTACAGTCCATAGGGTCACAAAGAGTCAGACATGACTGAACAACTGAACACACACACACACACACACACCCCAAATACTTTAATATTTTTTGATAAGTGAGTTTAAACATAATTGGTCTCCTTTTGAGAAGAGTCCATGGGCTTTACCATAGACAAGTTTGAGCACCCCTGCTTGAAGCTGCACATCAGAGGTAACTTTTTTTGCAAGTGAGACAGAGAAGGTACATGAGCCTGACCTTTGCACAGAATAGGGATCCTGAAGCTGTAACTCTGAGAAACTGCTTCTATCTACCTTGCTCAGACCAATGAATGCAGTGCAGTTTTGCTAAGTCACTTCAGTTGTATCCAACTCTTTACAGTCCTATGAACTGTATCCACCAGGCTCCTCTGTCCATGGGATTCTCCAGGCAAGAATACTGGAGTGAGTTGCCATGCCCTCCTCCAGAGGATTTTCCCAATCCAGGGATCTAACCTGTGTCTCTTATCTCCTGCATTGGCAAGCGGGTTCTTTACCACTAGCGCCACCAGGGAAGCCCTAACCAGAATGTGCAGGTACATTTCCTTCTTTAGTTAGCTTATGTCTTTAAGTTCCCAGAAAGCAGCAAGTCCTCCTGGATAGAAAACTCAGCAATTAGTGTCTCTCCAAATGTTGGCTGAGGGTCCAAGTGCTCAGTCTGCGGTGCTGGTGGATTATTCAGGAGTTTGGTGCTGACACCTAGGTCTTGTTGGGTCTTTTTATGTGATTTTGGGCAAGACTTTCAAGACTTGAACCTCAAGCTTGTCTTATCCAAAGTTGGGATAATAAGGCTCACTATTTGTAAAGCACTTTGCAACTTTCAAACTGCTTTTACATTATCCCTTCAGCTGTCACAACAGCTATAAAGGACTGGATAAGCTTTATCACCATTGCACTACATGTGAAGCATAGACTCTGAGAGGACAGGGCAGAGCTGGGGCCCTAGCCAACTACCCCTTCCTCAACACAGACACACCCACACTGCTTCCCACAGAAGTAGCCTCTGGGCACCTCTTCCCTGCTGTTTCCATCCTTAGACACTCTTTCTCCAGTGACTCTTGTCTTCCCTTGATGATTCTCCTCTACCCCGCTCTGTGTAGCAACTGACAGTCTACCTTGCGTGGATCCATCTTAAGTTGTAACAGTCTTGTGTACTCAGGTCTGAATCTCGTGTGTGTGTGTGTGTGTGTGTGTGTGTGCGCGCGCGCGCACATGTGCATGTGTGTGTGTGCTAAGTTGCTTCAGTCATGCCTGACTCTTTGAGACCCTATGGACCGATCCTATCAAGCTTCTCTGTCCATGAGATTCTCCAGGCAAGAACATTGGAATGGGTTGCCATGCCCTCCTCCAGGGGATCTTCTCAACCCAGGGATCAAACTCGCATCTCCTGCATTGCAGGTGGATTCTTTACCACTGAGCCACCAAGGAAGCCCCTGAATCTCAAACCAAATCTCAGGTCTGCCACAGATTTATGGACTGGATGATTCATATGAGCTGCCTGAGCCTTATTTTCTTATCTATAAATGGGGATATTACTGATTTCAGAAGTTTTTCATGATAATAAATGATGTGTGAAGATGTTTAGTAGAAGTGTACACTATTTAAGGGCTTCCCAGGTGGCTCAGTGGGAAAAGATCTGCCTGCCAGTACAGGAGCTGTGAGAGACACAGGTTCAATCCTTGGGTCAGGAATATCCCTTGGAGAAGGAAATGGCAACCACTCCTCCAATATTCTTGCCTGGAGAATCCCATGAACAGAGGAGCCTGATGGGCACAGTCCATGGAGTTGCAGAGAGTCTAACATGACTGAAGCACCTTAGCATGCAACCCTGGAGCCAAGCTCAGGGAAGAAATAGGCACAAACTTGCATACTAGATTTTCTTTTCTTTTTGGCTGTGCCGTGTGACTTGCAGGAGGTTATTTCTCAGACTAGGAATGGAATCCAGGCCTTGAGCCCTAACCGCTGGACCACTAGGGAATTCCCATAGTGGATTTTTTGATGGATTATTAACCCTACAGCTTATACAACTAATGCTATGCATATAGATGTGTCTGTTTCACATTCTGAAAGGGGAAAAAAGAACAAATGAAATGAGTGGGCACCAAATCTAGTCCAGTTTAAAGTAGTATAATTTGTTTTAGGTCTCAGTTTCCCCATTGGCCAATGACTTGATTCTTCTTGCTCACTAACTGTTCATCTTAAAATACCTGTAGAATATGAAAAAGACTGACATACAGTGGCAAGATGTTGATACCAGGAGAACTGACGATGATAGCAACAGCTTCATTGATTGAGTGATGATTCTGTGCCAGGCAATGTGTTCAGCACTTGTACATACCTTAATTCTTTTGATCTTCATGACAACCCTGTGAAGTCACTGCTGTAAATAGCCCTATTCTATGTCAGAGGAAACTGAGGCTTAGATAAGTTAAGTATTTTGTTCACAGTCACCCCGCTAGAGTGTGATAACCTGAAATTTCAATCCAAGATTCATTTTGCTGGTAAGCCTCCCCAGTGACTCTATATGTTTCAAGTACATTTTCTTTTATAAGAGTTATCTGTGATCTTATTTGACTCTCCTTTGTCATTTTAGTCATCTATTATCTCTTGCTCAGACTTTTGGCACTTTTAAAAAATGTAAACATATTAAGTATACACACTTTACTTAATACTTAATATGTTTAATGTTCAAAACTGCCACACAATTGCATTCATCTCACATGCTAGTAAAGTAATGCTCAAAATTCTCCAAGCCAGGCTTCAGCAATACATGAACCATGAAATTCCAGATGTTCAAGCTGGTTTTAGAAAACGCAGAGGGACCAGAGATCAAATTGCCAACATCTGCTGGATCATGGAAAAAGCAAGAGAGTTCCAGAAAAACATCTACTTCTGCTTTATTGACTATGCCAAAGCCTTTGACTGTGTGGATCACAATAAACTGTGGAAAATTCTGAAAGAGATGGGAATACCAGACCACCTGACCTGCCTCCTGAGAAACCTATATGCAGGTCAGGAAGCAACAGTTAGAACTGGACATGGAACAACAGACTGGTTCCAAATAGGAAAAGGAGTACGTCAAGGCTGTATATTGTCACCCTGCTTATTTAACTTCTATGCAGAGTACATCATAAGAGATGCTGGGCTGAAAGAAGCACAAGCTGGAATCAAGATTGCTGGGAGAAATATCAATAATCTGAGATGTGCAGATGACACCACCTTTATGGCAGAAAGTGAAGAGGAGCTAAAAACCCTTTTGATGAAAGTGAAACAGGAGAGTGAAAAAGTTGGCTTAAAGCTCAACATTCAGAAAATTGAGAAACCTATATGCAGGTCAGGAAGCAACAGTTAGAACTGGACAGGGACCAACAGACTGGTTCCAAATAGGAAAAGGAGTTCGTCAAGGCTGTATATTGTCACCCTGCTTATTTAACTTATATGCAGAGTACATCATGAGAAACGCTGGACTGGAAGAAGCACAAGCTGGAATCAAGATTGCTGGGAGAAATATCAATAACCTCAGATATGCAGATGACACCACCCTTATGGCACAAAGTGAAGAGGAGCTAAAAAGCCTCTTGATGAAAGAGGAGAGTGAAAAAGTTGGCCTAAAGCTCAACATTCAGAAAACAAAGATGATGGCATCTGGTCCCATCAATTCATGGGAAATAGATGGGGAAACAGTGGAAACAGTGTCAGACTTTATCTTTTGGGGCTCCAAAATCACTGCAGATGGTGACTGCAGCCATGAAATTAAAAGACGCTTACTCCTTGGAAGGAAAGTTATGGTCAACCTAAATAGCATATTGAAAAGCAGAGACATTACTTTGCCAGCAAAGGTCTGTCTAGTCAAGGCTATGGTTTTTCCAGTGGTCAAGTATGGATGTGAGAGTTGGACTGTGAAGAAAGCTGAGCGCCGAAGAATTGATGCTTTTGAACTGTGGTGTTGGAGAAGACTCTTGAGAGCCCCTTGAACTGCAAGGAGATCCAACCAATCCATCCTAAAGGAGACCAGTCCTAGGTGTTCATTGGAAGGACTGATGCTGAAGCCGAAACTGCAATACTTTGGCCACCTCATGCGAAGGGTTGACTCATTGGAAAGGACTCTGATGCTGGGAGGGATTGGGGGCAGGAGGAGAAGGGGACGACAGAGGATGAGATGGCTGGATGGCATCACCAACTCAATGCACATGAGTTTGGGTAAACTCCAGGAGTTGGTGATGGACAGAGAGGCCTGGCGTGCTGCGATTCATGGGGTGGCAAAGAGTCATACATGACCCAGTGACTGAAGTAGTTTGAATATTAGAGAATGGAAAGCAGAAGATTGAAGTCTGTTTTCATAGCAACTAATGAGGCATCTAATGATTCAAATGTAACTCCAGGACTCACCTCCTTAAGACTGAGCATCTTGTTTTCATAAATGTACTGGGGTAGCTGTACAAGTGTATGGTGGTGAAAGTCGCTCAGTCGTGTCTGACTCTTTGCGACCCCGTGGACTGTAACCTACTAGGCTTCTCAGTCCATGGGATTCTCCAGGCAAGAATACTGGAGTGGATTGCCATTTCCTTCTCCAGAGGATCTTCCCAATCCAGGGATCGAACCCGGGTCTCCCGCTTGGAGGCAGACGCTTTAACCTCTGAGCCACCAGGACAACTATATATATATGTATTTTTTTTCTTTAAATAAGTAACAAAGCTTTCCAACCACATTCAAATGTCAAAGGAAGCTTCTTTGCACTGATATCTTCTAAGTGTGCAAACACATTTCCTAAAAACAGCATGAGAGAGGTGGACCCTGCATCTTTATTCTTACAAAATGCAATTTTTGGGTCATTTGAAAGTGGACTCTGCCATCAAATTAAGTGCACCACTGACTACATGTTTTTTAAGAGATTTATCACCAGCTGCCTTATTTAGTGTACTTTTATTAAAATATTACTGCAGCTTCCATCTGAATACTCCTAATTTAGATATTTAATGGGCAGTCATAAGGCATTGAATTGTCCCTGTTATTTTTGACCTGCAGGAGACCACAGGGCACCTAAGTGTAGGGGAATAAATTAAAGGGAGAGGATCTGGATAGCTTTTAGACATTTGGAAAGCCTATGCCCTTGATTTTTCAAATTACTGCTGAAATGCAGTTCTAAAATTTGGCAGATGAGAGCTCGCTTCCTGACCTGGCTCAGTGTTCATCTAAAGCAACCAGAACCATGGAGTGCTAGGCCCTATGTCTTTGATAAGGTACATGCCCAATAAATGGCTGTTGCATAAATGAGTAACACCAACGAATTGGGTGTTACAGTCTGGGGCCACTGTTCTCCTTTTTATTTCTTTGAAAAACAGCATGCAGATTTCCACCCCCCCCCCCCATATTTAGGTCTATTTTAAGACATGTGCCTGCATGCTCAGTCGCTTCAGTCATGTCCAACTCTTTGCCACCCTGTAGACTCTAGCCCACTGGGCTCCTCTGTCCATGGGATTCTCCAGGCAAGAATACTAGAGTGGGTTGCCAGGTCCTCCTCCAGGGGATCTTCCTGTCCCAGGGATCCAACCCGCATCTCTTAGGTCATCTGTGTTTGCAGGTGGGTTTTTTACCACTAGTGCCACCTGGGAAGCCCTGTTTTATGATGGTGGTCTCATACTGGATATGCACTTATCAGTGGATGAGACCACTGTGTATACACAAATGTATTTGTAGATACAAATATGTATTTAGACTCACAAGCTGTAGGAAATGGGGAGCAGGTTTTCAAACTTTCCAAACTGCCTGAAAAAAATGGGTATTAATAGATCTAGCTCCAGAGAGATGGTGTTTCATCCGTCACCATCTCCTTACGTCGAAAGCCCTTTTCCCATTACTTTGCTGTTTTAAATCTATTCCCCTGCCCTGTCTGATTGAACCTTTCTGAAATGGACCAGGCAGAGAATCTCGCCTCTTCTTTCAGCTTGGAAATAATAACGTCTTCACATTTTCATGGCCTTTTCTGAAATGGGGACCTTTCATTTATGTTTCACTCTCAATTGAAATAAATTGATTAACGTCATGGAACTGTGTTTCACCACAGACCTTTTGAAACAAAAAGCTGCTTTTCTGATATGGTGAGAGAATAGATTGTCCCAGATTTCTTGATGCTCGGAGGACTCGAGGCAAAGGAACGGTTATTGAATGCTAAAGAACAATCAGGTTTCATTGCATCCCTTTTGCTATGTGTTTTTCCCTGCAGCATCTCCAGACACCAGACTCTTGGCATTCAGAAATCACAGTGCTCTCTCTGGGACCCCTCTTCCAAATCTCTCAGGTTTTCCATCCCCTTATCTTTTTGCCCTAAGAAAATTTCTATACCTTGCCTCCCACTTCTTGTTTATTTTTTTATTTTTATTTGTAATAATCATATTCTTAATTTTACACTCAGATTTGCCCCCTCATAGCACCTACATTGGTCAGTCTCTCTTTCTCTAGGTCCATTCCTCCATCTTCCCTGCCTTGTGTCCCCTGCACTTCCTTGGTGGTTTGCCCAGTGGGAGGCATCGCTGTGAGTTTGGAGGATGTGTTGAGAACAAAGTTAGGATATTTTTTACCTCATGACTTTTTCCTCACAGCCTCATCTCTAGGCAGAACTGTGTCCTTCTTTTACTGAAGCTCCCTCTGGGCAGTGTAGCTCTGGGGATAGCACCTTGAGTGAAACTGTTCTTCCCCAGTTCCTTTAGGGGGTGGTGATGGCACCCCCTGTTGCTAGTCTCTGGTGTCCACGCCCACCATTTGCTCTTTAGCACTGTCCACACTTATATTCACTTCATGGGAAATAGATGGGGAGACAGTGGAAACAGTGTCAGACTTTATTTTTGGGGGGCTCCAAAATCACTGCAGATGGTGATTGCAGCCATGAAATTAAAAGACACTTACTCCTTAGAAGGAAAGTTATGACCAACCTAGGTAGTATATTCAAAAGCAGAGACATTACTTTGCCAACAAAGGTCTGTCTAGTCAAAGCTATGGTTTTTCCAGTGGTCAAGTATGGATGTGAGAGTTGGACTGTGAAGAAAGCTGAGTGCCAAAGAATTGATGCTTTTGAACTGTGGTGATGGAGAAGACTCTTGAGAGTCCCTTGGACTACAAGGAGATCCAACCAGTCCATTCTAAAGGAGATCAGCCTTGGGTGTTCTTTGGAGGGAATGATGCTAAAGCTGAAGCTCCAGTACTTTGGCCACCTCGTGTGAAGAGCTGACTCACTGGAAAAGACTCTGATGCTGGGAGGGATTAGGGGCAGGAGGAAAGGGGGACAACAGAGGATGAGATGGCTGGATGGCATCACTGACTCAATGGACGTGAGTTTGAGTGAACTCAGGGAGTTGGTGATGGACAGAGAGGCCTGGCATGCTGCGATCATGGGATCGCGAAGAGTCGGACACGACTGAGCAACTGAACTGAACTGAACACTTTTATTCAAGACTCTTCACAGGAACCATCAGGAATAAGTTCTGTTTCCTGGTGGATGGACAACCTGTTCTCAATGTACAGTTATGGAGTGTTCTTGATCTCTCTGAGAACTTTAATTAGAATTTGTGTTTGTGAGTTCCCATTTGACCCATAGCATCTGTCTCTGATGCCTGTTCTCTCTTAATGTTAATTTTTCTTAACTCTTTTAATCTTTCAAATGAAAGTCTTGTTTGATTAAAATAGTGAGTGGTAAGGATTTCCTCTGCTCCTGTGTAGACTGATTTCTTTATCTGATGAGTTTCTCTGCTTTCAGTTCCAGTCCACTGCATCCTCTTGGACATCATAACTAGGTTTATATGCCTTTTACACCCCTGTCTAATGTCTAGACAAAAAAAAAATATATATATATATATATATATATATATACTTTTTGTTTGGTAGTGAAAGTCTTTATGCATCTGGGTCTCAGCTTACCTTTTTGATTCCGTTATATCATCCTGGACCTATCAAATCCTGGATCTAGATTTCCTTAGCTGCAAACACAACCTTCTCATCCTTTTTTCTTCCCTTTTTTTTTTTTTAAACAGTTTTTTTAAAAAGAATGTTTACTTATGTAGGCGGTGTTGAGTCACCGTTGCTGCTCGGGCTTTTCTCTGGTTGCAGCAGGCAGGGCTACTCTCTCGTTGCAGGGCACAGGCTTCTCATTGCCATGGCTTCTCTTGTTGCAGAACACAGGTCGAGAGAGAGAGCGCTTCAGTAGTTGCAGTCCCTGGACTCTAGAGCACAGGCTCAGTCGTTGTGGTGCACAGGCTTTGTTGCTCTGTTGCATGTGGGATCATCTCAGATCAGGGATGGAACCTGGGTCTTTTGCATCAGCAGGTGGATTCTTTACCACTCAGCCACCAGGGAAGCCCTCATCCCTCTTTGTATCCCTGTGCACATCTGATTTGTACTCATGTTCCTGACTAGCCTGTCATCTACCTTCTTAGCCAAATCCAGAGGTCCTTTCCTCCTTCACTTATTCTGACCTTTGTCACTTACCTCCATGTCTCATGTATTTCACTGCATGTCTTACCATCCAGAAGGTATTTAATGTCTTTGGAGACAAAGATTTTTGAAAATTTGGTTTCTTGTTATTTATTCACTACCCACTCCTTCACACTCTCTTGCTGTCATCTCTGTCCTTGGGGCTATCAAGATGAGATAAGCAGTGTTCCCAGCCTCAAGAAGCTCACAGAAAACCAGAGAGACAAGCACAGAAGAATGGGAACAGTGTGAAAAGGGCCATGATAAGACATAGATGAGGCAAGAAGAAGGAGGGAGGTCAGAGAAGGCTGGATTCTTGTTTTTCTTACCTTGGCTGGTGGGAGGAATGACAAGATGAGCAAGGAGCACTTTGTAAATATTGGTCAATTGATGGAGGTTTGTGTTTCATTGGTTTGTTTCTACAGAGGGTATCCAGGGCTACACATTTAAGTAAGCCTTTGGTTTCAAAGTGGTCAGTTGGACCATGGTGTAATCAAAGTATGAATTCTTGTCCCAAATGGATTCTTCACAATCCTGAAGTTTCCATTCCCCATCTGTAATTCATGAGGGGCTAGGAAGGGAGTATAGTACTCACAGGCACTCCACAGTACATCTTTTTCAGCTGTGGCTGGTTGCTTTTCTAAGAGCTTATTAGCACTTGTTTTCATGGTACCTGGTTAGCAGATGAGGGACAGGTAGTACTGTTTGAAGCTAATGTGGCATTGGTCAGTGTTATTTTCATTTATGCTCAAAGTTTGTTGGAAAAGTGTTTTTTTTTTTCAACAGCTACAGTAAAAAGAGAGAGTGGAGAACAAGATGCAGAGTTGCAGCTGATAATTTTGGGGCTAAACTGCGGTCTTATGTGACTTCACTGAGGTTGCTTCCCTTGTCACTCTGCAAGAAAAGGCAGAAAGTAAGAAGGTAAAAGGCAGGAAGAAAGGAGAGGGCTTGGAAGTCTTGAAGATTTCTGATTCCTGGCCCTTTCTAGCTCTCCCAGCCACTGGGTTTTGTTTTTTAATTAAGAAATAGAACACAGTAGTGGAGAGTAGGCAAGATATAAATGAACACACCATGAATCCTCACCAGTGGGAGACTCTTGAGCTTTCTGTCTTGAGAGAAAAAAGTCAGAATCCAGGTGATGAGAGTTCTCTGACTCCGCCCCCTCATTAGCCTTCAGTTGGAGGCAACTGACCTTCCCTTCTTTTCCTTTTTGGAAAAGCCTCAGGGAGAGCAGAGTGGGTGTCCTGTTTCCCGTTTCCTAAGCTGCTCTGGAACCTGCAGGTCAGTCCTGGGCACATGCAGATTCCTAGGGAACAAGAGTTGGCACTAGAGGTGGGTGGGAGGCGTACAAGTCTTTCAGGCAGAGTTTTGCAGTGCTGGGGCCTCTCCTTCCTGTTCTCCTTGTGAATACTTAGTTTGGGGATCTGATGTAGGGAGAAAAAATGCAGGAGGTGGGCCTGCAGTGTGGTGGAACATTTGTGAGCAAATATCTGCTCTTCTGCAGAAATTCAGATCCACAGTGAGGCTGGGAAGGGACTTCTACAGGGGGAGAAAGTTTCTGAGGGAAATGGTCATAATTCCAGGGCAGTGTGCCTTGGTAGTCTCATGATTTAGGTCCAACCTCTGCAACTGGGTGAGGGACTTAACCTTCCGAAGTCTGCATTTCCTGGCACGAAGTCAGGCATTTCGGGGGAAGAGATTGTGCTCTGACCCTGGAGAGGCACAAGTGCAGCTCCTGGGCCTGTTGCTTAGCTTTGCGTGTGTGCATGCATGCTCAGTCATGTCTGACTCTTTGCAATCCCATGGACTGTCGCCCTTCAGGCTCTTCCTTTTTTTTTTTTTGGTACTACTTTGACATTGGAGATTTTGCATCTAATTTCTGTCCAAATACTACTAATTGTTAACTTAGTTGGCTATTGATGGGTTGTCTTGTAATATTAATTTCAAATGATCATTATTGAGAATTCAGACTCTAAACCCAGAGAGGTACCTGCAAGCTCTTCATAATCCAAATTTTCTAATATGAGTAGAGAAAAATACTAGTCACCTGACACAGTCTTTCCCTGAAAAATTCCGTGCTTGGGGGAAAGCCTGTAGATAATATGCCCTCCTGGGAGCAACATTAAACTAGTTAACTCTGCCAATTCCTAAATGGAAGGAACCTGTGTAGTTGAATTATTCAACTTTTTCCAAATCTGTTTGAACATGGAACATTTTCTTCATGTAATGCCTGTTAAATCTTCCAGAACAAACTTGGGGAAACACTATCTTGTTCCAAGCCTTATTTCAGAAATGAAAAGCAAAGGCCAGAGAGATGATTTCCCCAAGTTTGCTATATGATGAGGCCCTCAAATTCTCTGCCTGTGCTCCAAATCAAACATTATTATCTTGTAACTGAAGGGAGAAGCTAATGAAAGGGACTTTTTCCTCTCATAGACTTTACTTAATAGCTTTTGTTAACTTGTTTTCTGATCTCTTCTGCATTTTGGTTTTCAAAGAACACTCTTTCCAGAGAGGGTACTTAATAGTATTGCATATTGTGTAACCACATAAGCTCTATTTTAATTATAATTTTATTTCTTTTAAATCCACAAGCTTTCTCTATTCCCTCTAAATCTTGCCTGCCTTTTATTCCCACCTCCATGACTTTACACTGGCAGAAATGTCACTGCCTTTTGTTCTTCCTCTTGAACAGAACCCCAGGTAACCAATCTGAGGACCTGCTCTTTGCTCCTAGAAAATATGCAAGTTTCTATGCACTGTAAGATTTTCTCAAATTCTCAGAAGGTGAAAAATGCCTGCACAATCTACTTCTGTAAAAGAAAATTTATATTAATTAATCTCTTTCCCTTGGATGACAATTTTCGTTTCTTGACCTCAGTGTCGGTAACACATTATTCAGTATTCTTAATAACAGATTTGTGGCTGTGCCACTCATTCACTCCAGCTATTAAGTACCCTAAGCAAGGCTTTCAGGATGTGCCTTAAAGAGTGAAATTGAAGGTCTTGTTTGCCAATCTCCTGCGAGCTACAAAGGCCACTAAGTGTTCTGAGAACTTTGGAACCAATGTTCTCTTCATTCCATGGTTGTCAGTATTTGATGTGAATCCAGTGTGGTTCAATCACACAAACATTTGTCTGCTCAGTGTCAAAACATGTGCTCTGTTCTGCAGATTTTTTTTTTATATATTTGGCATTGTTGTTGCCCATGAAGAGATCACCTTCTAGTGAAAAAATGTTCTAAATGAACATGGCACGAGGTGTTAAGTGCTGTATCATGTGGTGTTCAGAAGGGTAAGACACAAAAGAAGTAAATTCTTTGTGAAGCACTTTGGCGTCCTTAAATGTCTTAGAGCAGTAGCGTCTCAGAAGTTGGTAGATAAGCTGTGGGCTTCCATCCCCTCCTGGTCCATGTCCCACTTCCAAAATTGTTGTTCCCATTTCGATACTGTCTCAGAATATTGCTGTACATGGAAAATATATTATTGTCAAATGTTGCACATACAAATTCACCATTTCAATCTGAATTGATCAAGTTTCTATCAGCTTGATCTTGTGTGGCCTCAGCCTTCAGCGACGTGGAGCAGGACTTTGGTTCCCAGCCAGGGATGGAGGTCAGGCTGCAGGGATGAGAGCACTGAACCCAGCCAGTAGACCAGTGGGCAGCGACTAAAGCCCCAGCCCTTCTCCTTTGCAGAGAGTTCCCACGAAGCCAGAAAGTCGTGAAACAAGTTCTGTGTTTAAAACGTACGTTTCTGTGTGGATAGACACACTCAGCGAGAGTCCTACCCTCTTTGTAGTTTGAATCACTTCCGTGGGGCATTTCTTCTGAGTTTCCTTTGACTGATTGTCTTGATTTGCCTGGTTCTGAGTTTGTATTTGGTGTCCCTCAGGGTCCTCCGCATGGCTATGCACGTCTTTTAGCCAAGATAGAATCCAGCAAAGAGGCCTGCGGGCAGTTGCCTCACTTCCTGCGAGGTGATGCCCCTCCCCTTGGACCTCCGAGGAGCCTTTCGGCACATGTGTAGCCAGGGAGGCCTCCTTAACTTCGAGAATGAGGAACGTGTGTTCTGTTATCTCTTATCTGGGCAGGGCCCAGCCTCCTGCATCATCCTGCTGTTATGGAGTTTCTATCCACAAGGGAGAAACTGTTCAGCCTGGGGCCCATCTGTCTCCTGCCTCAAACTGAAGACAAAACATACAACCCAGAAGTTGAGAACTACGTTTTATTCCGTGTACAAAGCTGAGGACTTAACCCTGGGACACAGCATTTCAGGTAACTCTGAGAGACTGCTCTGAAGAGACAGGTGGGGAGCTAGGATATATAAGTTTTTGCAACAAAGAACAGGTACTCAGACCATCAAAAGATGACTGTTAAATAAGAAAAACCAAGTATCTCAAGTTAAGGAATTTAGAGTCTTCCTGTGTATGGGAAGATGCAGTCTGGGCTCATTGAAATGAGGGCTTTGATATGCATGCCAGTTCTCTGGGGCCAGTATCTTGTGCTTCTCATCTTGAGTCACCTCAGGGTGCACTGCTGGGGTGGCTGAAGAGGCTGACTGCTAGACTGCTGGGGCGGGGGACATCCTGCCTCCATCCTGAGTTCCCTCGGAGAAGGCAATGGCACCCCACTCCAGTACTCTTGCCTGGAAAATCCCACGGACAGAGGAGCCTGCTGGGCTGTCATCCCACGGACATGACTGAGCGACTTCACTTCCCTGCATTGGAGAAGGAAATGGCACCCGACTCCAGTGTTCTTGCCTGGAGAATCCCAGGGATGGGGGAGCCTGGTGGGCTGCCGTTTTTTGGGTCGCACAGAGTCAGACACGACTGAAGTGACTTAGCAGCAGTAGCAGCAGCGCTCACCATCCCGGTGCCTGTAAAGTGATGGCCGCAATACCCTTTATTTACTGATAAGGCAGGCATGCAATATTTTCCATTCACATTCCAGTGTAACTGTGAGCATCCCTTCCCTTTACCTGCTTCCTCAGTATGGCTGTTCCTTCCATCTCCTTAGCCCTTGTTGTGGGTCAGCTTCTGTGCTGAGCAGCTCCCATTTCTTGATATGTAATCCTGACCATGATCCCTTGAAACACCACTTCCCAAACTTGTCTGCACATTGGAATTCTCTGGGGAGGCATCCCAAATTATTGATGCCTCTGTCCCAGCACTAAAGGCTGTGATTTAATTGAGGAGCATAACCTGGGCTTTGGGGGTTTTAGAAGATCCCCAGATGGTGACGAATATGGTTTAAAATTGATTATTGTGATGGTTCTTCAACTCTGTGAATAGATTAAAAGCCATTAAACTGGACACTTTGAATGAATCCTATGGTAAATAAAATTATGTCCAATATAGCTCTTCTATTGTAAAAATCCTCGGTGAGTAATTTGTACAGAACTGCTATAAAGTAAGTGGAGAAACAGACTTGGAGAAGCTTAGTGACGTACTCAAACTCTCATAGCTAGCCTGGGATGACTAAGAACCAAGGCAGTCTGACCCCAGAGTTTGTTCTTATCAATTACTTCATCCTATTGCCTTCAGGGGCTTCCCAGGTGGTGCTAGTAGGAACCCACCTGCCAATGCATGACACATAAGAGATGTGGGTTCGATCCCTAGGCTGGGAAGATCTCCTGGAGAAGGAAATGGAAGTCTTCAAACATGGAGATGATTCTGCTATCCCATTACTCCACAGCATATGCTTGGAGCAGTAGTGATGGATTTGCTCCCATCTATCCATGCGCCATTGACATGTCATGTTATATAACCAATGAATCTAATTTGCAAAGTCATTGGCTTTAGGACAAGATAAAGGAATTAGCCTCCTTGGGAATAAAATCCTCAGGCTCTTTATCACAGTACTGAAACGGGCTGAGCCCGTCATCTTTGGTAGCCAGGAGGCATTCTCAGAAGCACACTGAAAGAGGGACATGCAGGTATCAAAGTTAGAAATTCAAAACCAACTGTTCCACATCCTGGCACCCGAAAATAGAATTCTATTTAAAAGACACTGCCTGGAATGTTAACCTTTGTCAACCCTCTACTGAATTTGGATATAAAAACACACACAAAGATAGTTCAACTATAATGGGGGAATGTTTGGGTTTTGGCTGCAGGTCAGGAATAAGGCACATCTGATTGGAAGGCCTACTTTGACCAGTCTCAGGAAAACACAAAGGGAAATGATGAGCCTCTTCATAATCAATTGTCATAAAAGTGTTTTCTGGAAGGAAGGCTGAAGGTGTAAGTCCCCAGAGCAACATGGTGACTTTCCTGAGAGGAACGTTTAGTCTCTTTAGATGCTCATGGCTGACCTCTTGGTGACCGCTGCTCTACCCATGTGCTCCCCTTTCTGAATAAAGATAGAGTTCAGAAGATGAGCCCAGCTTGGAGCTGAAAGGGAACCCATTAAAACTGGCCTTTCTAGAGGCTTTAAAGGTTGAGTTCCAGAGATGAGCTTAGTTAGCTTTGCTTTAGTAGTTAGACACTCAGTATGTTCTCAAGGGTTGGGTATTGGTATGTAGCAATTTGTAATCTGTTTCTTATTGCCAGATATCAGCTGGGAGACTGAATTGTCTTAAATATTTAAGATTTTTTAAAAAACTGGTTTTGTCTGTAGTTGCCTAAAGTATTTGCTTGAATTAGTGTTTGTTCTGTTTTTAAATTAATACTCATTTCTCTCTTTTTTAAGTCAATGAAATCCATTGTAATAATATTTTTCAAGGAAGGAGGCATGCCTGTTAGAATCCAGGAGTGAGGAATAAAGGAGACACTGGGCATTCTGGTGGGGCTTCCCGGTGGCTCAGGGGAAAAGAACCCGCCTGCCAATGTAGGAGACAGAAGAGGTGCAGGTTTGATCCCTGGGTTGGAAAGATCTCCTGGAGAAGGAAATGGCAACGCACTGCCTGCAAAATCCCATGAACAGACGAACCTGGTAGGCTACAGTCCATGGAATCACAAAAGAGCCTGACAGTGACTAAACAACAACAGGCATTCTGGCATTCTCCAGCAAATGAGAAGATTGTATTGCTTATGAACCCTTATATGATGCATAAGGGATCAGCTCTGCTGATTGCTGCTGGTCATCAGGCTGATGTGTCTCGTCGGGGGAAGGGGCTCAGGCAGCGGGGGTGGTGTATCCGCTGGGGTGGTGTATCCACCCGGATGCCTCCCAGTGCACTCACGGCTACTCTGACTCCCTTTGCCTTAACTGTCCCATCACATTGCCATCCATCCACGTAGCTCTTTTTCCAAAATGTGTTCAGAATGTGACCACTTCTTACTCTCTCACTGCTGCCTCACTAGTTCAAGCCCCTGACTTAATTTGCAGCCTTTTCTAAGCTTGTCCAGCCATAGACCATTCTCCACACAGCACCCGAGCACTCTTTAAAATTAAATGGTTTTAGGAATGGCTGATAGAGACAAAGCTTGGTGGACAGGGCATCAGATCTTAGGCAGGGGACTAGCTTAGGAATTCTCAACGTTAATACACATATGAACTGCCTATCAAGTTCAGTGAATATCCTGACCTAGTGGGTCAGAAGTGGAGCTGCAAATGTGTATTCCCAACAAGCTCCCAGATAATGTTGACACTGTTCCTCTCCAGACCACATCTTGAATATTAGGATGTGATACTGAACTCCCCACTTAGGCTAACTAACTTACCTTGTGAAATGTTCAGTGCCAGTCTCCTCCTGAAACCTGGGGGTAGAGAAAAGCAGCCTATCCTCACTAGCAGCCTGCCTGGATGACTGGCTTCTTAACTTGTCCATCTCAAGTGAGACTTTCCTTCTCCAGTGGGTCAGAGGGATTCCACCTGATCATCAGATCTTGGTATCAGTGATCCTACTGCCCATCTCTCTCAGCTCCATTATCGCATTTAATTATTTTTTTCCATCTCTCACAATGATCTGAAAATCTTATTTTACTTATTGTTTTTTTCCCTGGTTAGAGAAGAGAATTTATCTTGTCTTGTTCAATACTATATCTCCATAACCGTAAAAGGCAGTGTTTAGTTACTGAAAAAAATAATATGGAGTAGTTAATTTGAGACAGACTGACTCTAAGTTCCCTGATGATGGAGCCATTTCTTTCTTGTTTATCCTTGTTTCTCTAACACCTAACACAGAACGTGGCACATGGTAGGCCTTGAGTAAGTGAATGAGAACTCAGGTTAAACATAGGGAAAGAGTATTGGAAAGCAACAGATAATGGATCGGGTCAGAAGACAGGTGTTAGGGTATGATCATCTCCATACTTCCTCAGTCCTGTGTTGATATTAAGAATTGTGTCCAAGTAGTTGGTAACAGGACTGTTATGAGGGGTATGGAGGCAATACATTATTGAGAGGCTTTTGAAGACTGTACCATTTGATCGGAAGCCATTCTCCACTGACACTTCTGAGCAGAGGCACAGCACTCCTGAAGGAGAGTGAGCCATCAGTCCTCATTCTTTACCTGTCATCTTTTTTTTTTTTTTTTTTTTTTCAGTGATACCAGAACCACAGAGCTCAGTCACTGAGTTGCCTTTTCAAGTTACAGTGGATAATGGCCTTAAAACTTTTTTCCATCACTGTGAAAATCGTCCTGTTGCTTTGTCCTTTCCCCAAATGGCTACTGCAGATTTTCTCATTTCAACATTCTTGACAGATGGTTTTTCTTTTTTCTTTTTCATTTCATCAGCATCTGAGGCTAGCAGAAATGTCTCAAACATTCTTTGACTATCTCTTACTCTGTCAATAAAGTTTTTGAGGGTTCCACTTCTATACCTCCACTGTAACTAGATTAAACACAGAAGAGGGAAAGAACGATTGAACTAAAATTCGTTGAGTACGTCTTGTAGTCCAGGTGCTTTGTAAGAATAGTTAAATAGAAAGCTTGGCCTTGAATATTGGCTTTGTTCTTTTGAATGGGATTGGTTTTCACATGGGTCTTGTTTTGTATATTTCTGACTGGTCATTTGAGGTCTAATTCCAACATCTGAGTCAATGCTATAGGGCATTCTACTGTATTAGGGTTAGTCGCTCAGTTCTCTGACTCTCTGCGATCCCATGGACTGTAGCCCACCAGGCTCCTCTGTCCATGGAGTTTTCCAGGCAAGAGTACTGCAGTGGGTTGCCATTTCCTTCTCCAGGGGACTTTCTCACCCAGAGATCAAACCTGAGTCTCTCACTTTGTGGACAGACTCTTTAAAATCTGAGCCACAAGGGAATCTCTCTTATGGCCCCAGGTTGGCTCAAGAAAGTAACAGGAAGAAAGAAAAGATAGGATGCTGAAATGTTAAAAGTCTCATATCTTTGTTACTTTGGTAAAAGTCTTCCCCCTTTCTCTCTTACCCTCCTCCCCGTGTCACATAACCTTCTATCCCAGGTAAAGAGAATGAGAATTCATCCTCACAAACCAAAACGGTGATAACTGTATTGGTTTGGTTTAAAAGAGAGGGTCTTAGTGTATATATAAAGTAACTGTTCTCTAGAGATAAAGATTTGAAAAGTGCAGTGACTAAATCCGTTATTCAGCTGATGTTTATTGCCTATTCACTATTTGCTTAGCACTCTGCTGCCTGCTCTGCATATGGGAATGTTAGATGGAAATCTTCATTCTTTCTATGAACAGATTTTTCTGTCTCATCTCTGGCTGCTTCCTTCCCTTCATCTCTTTCTTAGACACACACACACACACATGCACTGTTTTCATCAGGAAAGGTAGCAACTGCTCTGCCAGGTGGTAGCCTGGCATCTTCTGGGCTGTGGCCTCCATGCTCGTAGGGAGAAGCTCATCACCTAACAGGGGAAAAGGGACTCCAGCCTGTCCTCTTTCTCTTGGACTTGCCCGTAGCTGTGAAGGGCATACTGTCATTCTCCAGCTCAGTATGTGGCCTGCCCGATTCCTCCCAATTATCATCTTCAACCTTGGACTGAGGGGAACCTTGTGGACTGGGGTCTTGGGGTGGGGAGGCAGGAAGCCCAAATCAGTTTTTGACTAGAACTAAGTTATGTACGGTTGACTTGAGAGAATTGAGAGACTACTAGCCATTCACAAAGCTGTTCTTGCTTCTCTGTGTGACTTCTGGGTCTGCTTGCGGATGGGGACTGATAGATAACCCTGACCCCAGACATTCCTTGTCCTCAAGGAGATCATTATCTGGTATGTGGGGTGGAAAATCGAATGCGTAATTATAGTATGAGTGCTTCTCCATGTGTTTCACGAATGGATTACCATCTCATTCTGCCACAGATGGCATCCTCAATAGCCATGGTAAAGGAAAGAAGTTGCCCCTCAGTATCAGCTATAATTGTTCACTGTCCTGTTTGTATACTTAAAAACCACAGTTTTCTCAGCAGAGCATACCATGCTACAGTTTAATTTAGGCCTTACTTACTGTGATCTGAAACCTCTGGGAGCTGTCATCCCGAAACTTCTGCATTTAACTTCTCTGGACATAGGTGCTCTGGCCTGTCCCAGCAGCCTGGCATGCCCACACAAGTGAGCTACTAACACAGGAAGACGCCAGCATTTTAGCAGCAGGCTCAGGCAGTTGAAGGAGAGTCTGGAAAAGCAAGCAGGTTTATTCTAACACCGTTTGTAGGATGGCTTTGTAAACAAATGGTTTAAGTGCTGGTAGGAGAGACACACTTGTGCTCCTGTCCTGGAGCTGGGAGGTTAAAGAACCTCCCAGATAAACGTGTGTTTTTCACCCTCTCAATGAGTCAGTGGAGAAAGCGAGACTGATATTAGTGCGTGCTTAGAGAACAAGAGGCGTCTTGTGGGGCAGTGTTTGAAGATCAGAACATCATACTGTGCATTGTCCTCTAAAGCCAGAGAAACTACATTAGCAACTTGAGTGGAAACATGAGTAGAGAAATAATAAAACCCTGTTAAACTGAAAACTTCTGGAAAAGTGCATTTAACAGAATTGAAGACAAGCAGGGTAATCTTAGCAGCTGCAACCTGAGAAGAAGTCAGCAGAGAATTTAGTTGTAGCTGAGAGTGCTCCACAGCAAATGTGCACTTCACTCCTCCTTGGTGACAGGGACGTCTTTTATAATCCTTTCTCAGTGCACCCTCAAAACGGGTTAATGTTTTCTTGCTTTGTACAGAATTTCATAGAAATAAATGCCTTTGGGAAATGTTACTTGTCTATTTCTTTTTTTTTCTCCCTAATATTAATTCCCTCTACAGCTGATAATTAATACTACTGTGGATTTACAGAATTTGCTAATTAGCAAGAAGCTTGACATTTACTAATATAAACCTATGCATAAACCTACTAATTTAAAAATTATATCACCATCAGAATGTTCCCATGGAAGCTGGAAGCCCCAAGAAAAATGTAGTCTTTAGATATTTGTTAACAAGGTGATTAGTCAGAGGATTACCATAGGACATGTTATTTCAGCACTTGAAGTTTATTATTCATGTCCCTAATTCAAAGAGTTTAGATTCTGGGAGATGACATGGGTTATCACATCTTTACTTGAAAAGGGGGAACCATCTCAAAGCCTACCATGAGAGCTTTCCCTGGATCTCTAAAGCCTAGACCTGGCAAGAAAAGTGGATTTTGTATGTCATGCGGCAATTGTGGTTGATCAGGAACACCTATCCGAAAGGTTCTGTTAAGATGCTCTTCCCAGAGAACAAGTTATAGCTGGTCAGTGATGTCGGTCCTGGGTACCAGAGGAGAAAGCCACAGCGTGAGTGCCAGGTATGGGCCTTCCCTCATACAGACCAGGGCAGTGAGCTTCCCAAGCAGCTTCTGCACTTTTCACTGGGCATCAGAGCTCCTGAGAATCCGGGGTTAGCAGCTGAGATGTTCTTCCTGGACGTTGTGGCAGGAGGAGTAAATAATGCCGTGCTGGAACTCTAAAGAGCTTGCTGAGTGGAACTCTGACCTGAGCCGTGAAAAGGCTTCCTGTGGCCACGTGTGTACAGGGAAGGAGGGCAGGGAGCTCACCAGGGGCTGAGTGAATGGCTCCGAGTTTGTTTCCTGAAAATAGAAAAGGGCTGGGGCAGGGTTAAGAGGGGACAACTCTCTCTGTCAGCAGGGGTTCCACCCATGGCGTCTGACAGCCTGCCCCTGGCACACAAAGGGGAGGATGGCAAGTGTAGGAGCTTGGTTGTGCCAACAAAGCTGCTGTGCCAGCAGGGCTCTTGAAGTAGGCATCATTTGAACAAAATCCCTTCAAACTGGGGTAAACCTTTCCAAGAGAATTTTTTAAAAGTCCACTTGTTGTTTTTTAATTTTCAAAAAGCAATAGCCTTCTTCACACTGGTCATCAAACTCAGGTTCACATATATAGGTTACTAATCACTGGCATTTGAAATGTTATTTTTAAAGCAAGAGCCTTTAAGGCTACTGAGCTATAGAGATGCTCCTTTGGGAGTACACTCATCATTGGTTTTCTGAGGACGCAAAATCCACTCAGCTGTGTATATGCACTTCGTTAGTGATTGCTTGTCTGCCTTTTAATTACTGTGTTGTACGGCTCAGCCCAGTTAGCAATGAAGATGCCGTAAATCACCCCTAACAATGGTACAGGCTGGAAAGAAAGTTGCCCCTCACTCTTCCTGTGTCTCATGTATTGGGTGGACCAAGTGAGCAGATACGGCAGAGCCATGCAGGGTCTGGAAGAGCTTCACTGTGCCCTTGACCCGTTCCTTTGGCCTGCAGAGAAATGGCATGGCCATGCAGTGGACTCTGAGTTATCTCTTTCCACTTGTGGAAAACCAGATTGACTCCTGTTTTCCCATGACTGACTTGTTGTTTAGTTGTTAAATCATGTCTGACTCTCTTGCAACCCCATGGACTGTAGCCTGCTAAAATTGGAGGGGGTTACCATTTCCTTCTCCAGGGGATCTGCCCAACCCAGGGACTGAACTTGCTTCTCCTGCATTGGCAGGTGGATGGTTTACCACTGAGCCCCCTGGAAAGTCCCAGGGCTGACTACTGTAGACAGCAACAATTGTGCGTTTGAAAATTAATTCCTTTCCTGACAACACACTCCTTTCTGTGTTCTTTCTTTCACCTCCTTTTCTCACCCACCTGGAAGTAGACATTTATATTAGAGAAAGTACAAGTGGCATCGTGTGGGCAGAAGGTCCTAGCACTGATGGAGGTAAAGAGGATGAGGATGTCAGATGCCCTGGGTAAAAATCATAGGTTCAACTTTTACTTGCTGTGTGGCTTTTGGCAAGTGACTTTGACTCTCCGTGCTTTCCTCTTCTGTAAAACCAGGATAATGAAAATTCCTCCTTACAAATCTATTAAGAAGATTAAGTGAGATACTTACATAAAACATTTAGCATAGTGCCTGGTTTATAGCAAGGGCTGTGAGACTGTTAGCTCATTATTCGTATGATTAACAAATGCCAATTTCAAGTAAGTTACTACATAAGTCTTCTAACTATCTCTGCACAGTGGATATCTGTATGAAGTGTGCTTGCTGACTTCACATGTATAAATGGTGACCCTGAGTACTATTCTCAGAAATGGCTTCTCTGAGCTTTATGAAGCGATGGAAAGACTGTCTCATCCCTGTACCACAGTCATTCCTAGACCGTGTTCAGCATGGTGTTCGTGGTGGATGTGAGGAAGCAGCTACGCAGGACACAGGTAGAGTGTCACACCTGGGTGAGGCCACTACTCCTCACCTCTGATCCTGGCCTGCATCACCTCTCCTCAGAGCCCCCCAGGCCCTCATCTTGCCCCGCCCTTCTCTGAGCAATGCTTGGGTAGCCAATTTGGTCAACTGAGATGAACTTGGAGGTCTTAGCTAATAAATAGATGACTTTGATCAAGTCATTTCACTTCCATGGGTTTTGTTTCCTCCATATCTACTGTACAGGCTCTTGGGGTTTAAATGAGTTCATGCAAGTCAAGAGTTAGTACAGGCCGTGGCACACAGGAGGATTCAGTCAATGCTCATATTTGTCATTAGTGCAAGGCTCTTGCTACTGTTGACAGATGTGAAATCCAGGAAGAAATGGATTTCAGGTCAGTCCCAAGATTGCCGGGAGAAATAATAACCTCAGATATGCAGAAGACACCACCCTTATGGCAGAAAGTGAAGAGGAATTAAAAAGCCTCTTGACAAAAGTGAAAGAGGAGAGTGAAAAAGTTGGCCTATAGCTCAACATTCAGAAAACAAAGATCATGGCATCTAGTCCCATCACTTCATGGCAAATAGATGGGGAAACAGTGGAAACAATGTCAGACTTTATTTTTGGGGGCTCCAAAGTCACTGCAAATGGTGACTGCAGCCATGAAATTAAAAGACGCTTACTCCTTGGAAGAAACGTTGTGACCAACCTAGATAGTATATTCAAAAGCAGAGACATTACTTTGCCGACTAAGGTCCATCTAGTCAAGGCTATGGTTTTTCCTGTGGTCATGTATGGATGTGAGAGTTGGACTGTGAAGAAGGCTGAGCGCCGAAGATTTGATTCTTTTGAACTGTGGTGTTGGAGAAGACTCTTGAGAGTCCCTTGGACTGCAAGGAGATCCAACCAGTCCATTCTGAAGGAGATCAACCCTGGGATTTCTTTGGAAGGAATGATGCTAAAGCTGAAACTCCAGTACTTTGGCCACCTCATGGGAAGAGTTGACTCATTGGAAAAGAGTCTGACGCTGGGAGGGATTGGGGGCAGGAGGAGAAGGGGACGACCGAGGATGAGATGTGGATGGCATCACTGACTCAATGGACTCGAGTCTGAGTGAACTCCGGGAGATGGTGATGGACAGGGAGGCCTGGCGTGCTGCGATTCATGGGGTCACAAAGAGTCGGACACGACTGAACGACTGAACTGAACTGAGCCTATTTTCTCCAATAACTACAAAGACATCCTTGTCATAGTTTCAAGGGGGACTGGTTCATTCTTCTGGCTGGATATTTTGGTCTCCTATGGATCTGGGCTTGTCTTTCCTGGGTGCTCTGTGTAGATGTCAAATTAGCATTTATCCAGCCCCTCTTATGTTGGAGGCAACATGCTGGGCACTGTGGGAGACGTCATGTAAGGTATGTATGTATAGGGCCAGATCACCTAGATAACTCCAAGAGCCTCATTTTTCTTTGGAGGTCAGAAGGAAAGCAGGAGAGGCAATAAGAAAATGACCACTTAGTGTTCCCTTTTGAGAACGCTCAGCTCCAGGAAGCCCTCACACAAGTGAGGAGGACAGGAAAGGATGAAACAGTGCAACATTATTATACGGGAGGTGAGAGCCAGAATGTAAATGAGGACAACCACAGAGGACAGCTGTTTTGAGTCAATGTGAATCATAAGACCAAAGTGACTGCATAAGAGCCACCCTGCAAACTCCAGCTCGCCTGCAGATAGAGACATCCCACCTGGCCTGAGCACTGGAGCCATGTGATGGGATTCAGGTTGGGGCCTCAGTCTGTATGCTCATTAGCGTTGGTGATGCTCCCCAGTAGGCAGCCAGAGCCTCATTACTGTTCATAACAGTGAGCTAATAATGAAGAGTCTGAGATTCCAAATGGTGACAAATCAAGAGGTAATGAGACGGATAGGCTTGGAGATCCTCTGACGAGTGCCGATCATGGTGAGAGGATGAGGGAAATGAAAAAGACACCGTTGTCACTCCTTGAGATTCTGAAAAGCACCTGTTGTCTGTGCCACAGGGAAACGGGAAAGTGTTTATTAGGTACTGAAAAGCGAAGCCTCCCAGATGGAACCCCGGATGAAGCTGTGCTGCAGAATTCGTGCTGAGGGAAGAAGGACCGAGATTGGACTGACTTCAGACTCATGTTTTAGTCTTTGGTGATAACGCAATATGCATTAGTGGGCTTAGTCAGTGAGACGTTCTCTTGATTATCTGCTGCTGCCATAGGTCTGGTGAGGACCTAACTAGAGGCTGTGTTTGATGGTTTGTGCTTTCATTTAGCCAACATCTTCTGAGGACCTGGGAGAAGCCAGTGCATGGGTGGTCCAGAGTGGCCTTAGGTTGAGGGATGTGAACTTAGATCTTACCATTAAATGAGCTTCCCATATGCTATTGAACAGGACTGAAGGAAGATCCTCATGCATTTTTGAACTTGTACCTTTACCTGGATCATACCACCTGTGGCAGACTGTTACTAGGTTTTATCCATCATGCAGTTATCTTCTGAATAACACAATTAGAAAGTCCTGAATATGGTAACACACTTAAATAAAAGTATGTCCGTCTAGAAATCGCTAGTGACACAGGAGCTATAATCAACACTGTAATTAGCCTTACTGTTCCAATTTTAGTGAAAACCTGTGCGTGACATTGCTTCATCACAAAAAATCAGGCACTTCACGTTAAAGTGGTGAAACCATCTTTCCTCTGTGAAGCGATGGTAATCATTGTTTTATATTCATGTCAGGAGCTTTAATTTGTTCACTGTTAATGTTTAAAATGTAACACAATTTGGGTAATTTTGCTTTGGCATTTTTTAAAACATACTAGACGCCTTAAAAATTTATGGTAAAGTGAAATTTTAAAAAGTAAAGGACCTTGGTGTCTCTTAACCTCTAGGCTTCCCTGGTGGCTCAGATAGTAAAGAATCTGCCTGCAGTGTGGGAGATATTGGTTTGATCCCTGGGTTGGGAAGATTCCCTGGAGAAAGGAATGACTACCTACTCCAGTATTCTTGTCTGGAGAATTACATGGACAGAGGAGCCTGGCAGGCTACAGTCCATGGGGTCACAAAGAGTTGGATACAACTGAGCAACTTTCACTTTAACCTCTGAGCAGCCTGTGCCCTGATGAAGGGATGCTAACATGCAATTCCTGCTTCTGGAAGATCGAGGTTGATAGATTTACCTTACTTCTGGCGTCAGTTCTAATTTGATCTTCCAAAATGAATATCCATGGGGATGAAGTCTTAAGAGTCTTTTATGATGATATAAGGAATATTGTAGAATGAGAATGCGGTAGAAAATTTTCTCCAGAAAGATAAAATGACACTAAGGTGATTTTTCAACCTGTGATTCTCTTCCTGAAGTACTATTTTTTTTTAATTTATTTGTTTCTAATTGAAGGATAATTGCTTTACAATATTGTGTTAGTTTCTGCCATACATCAGTATGGATCAGTCATAGGTATACAAATGTCCCTTCCCTCTTGAACCTCCCTCCCTTCTCCCACCTCACCCCGCCCCTCTAGGTTGTCACAGAGCACCGGTTTGAGCTCCCCAGGAGTATTGTTTTCAAATCATAACCTGTAAGTTCCCCTCTGCCATTGCAGTCCACTGAAGATATGGTTTGGGTGATTTCCACTCCTGAGAATGAATCTCAGCTCCATCAGACTGAGAAGGCATGCCATATTTTGTCCTTCACTTGAGAAATCTTATTTTTAATTCAGGCTTCTCTCTTTGCCACCAGAGCTGGTTATCTACAAGAACAGGCTGTTGATTTTCTAAATGGCTCCAGGCCTCGATGCTGGTCTTAAAGACCGTCGCCACCTGTGTTTGCTTTGGCAGGATGTATTTTTAAAATGACGTGAATAATTTTAGATTTTCTAAATTTTTGTACGTATGGTTTGTGTTTAATACTCAAGGTCAAGTTGAAAAGTAAACATGTAGAAGTCATCCATTCATTTCCTATATATTTTTCTGCTTGATGAAGAGAGCTTTAGGAGCAAATATTTTTGCTGGTAGGCTGTTTTTGAAAGCCATGTTTCCAGTGGATCAGTGGGAGAAGGAGGTTGGCAATTCATATTACACAAGGATATTTGAAAAAAAAAACCCTAAATATCTTCTCCGGCACATAGTCATAGTAGAAATTAAAAATATGCGGAAAAGGTAATAGAACTGATTCCAAACCCATTTTCTCAGAGGAAAAGCATTCTTAACTTCCAGACTTCCTGTAAGTACATGTACAAACTCATGCAAATGACTTTAAAATAGTTTAATATGTGTGCTTGCTCTCCTTTGAAAATAAATGACATATTTATATAGCATGAGTGCCAAGTTCTATTATAATTATATAAATACAAAGTTTTACATATAATTATATTTAAAAAAGGCTATGTCTTTCATAAATATAAGGTTTTGTCCTCCTTATTCATATTTCATTCTCTCATTAGCTACAAATCAGATGTCATTACTGAGGGGTGGGTTGTGGCAAGAAAGTGTCAGTCCAAAGAGCTTTGGGGCACTTCAAAGAATAGGTGTAAATACTCGTCAGGAAATTGGCAGTGAATGGGCAGGAGTAAGGGATTCTTGGCTTTTAATGAACATTAGAATTACTGTGGGAACTCTGAAAAATAACAAAACAAAACAAAAAAAAGCTCTTAATGTCCAGTTCTCAGCCAGACCAATGAAATTAAAATATATTGTAATGGGCTATTGGTGAGGATGTTGAAAACTTGGAACCTTCATTCATTGATGGTGGTCATGTAAAATGATGAGATTGCTAAGGAAAACAGTTCAGCAGTTCCCTAGAAGAGTTTTTGTATGACCCAGCAATTTTCTTAAGTATTGCTACATCCCTAAGAGAGCTGAGGGAGAAGAAAATGGCAACCCACTCCAGTATTCTTGCCTGGAGAATCCCATGGACAGTGAGCCTGGCAGGCTACAGTCCGTGCGGTTGCAAGAGTCAGACACGACTTAGCGACTAAACCACCACCACCTTAAGAGAACTGAAAACATAGATCCACATAAAAACTTGCACCCGAGTACTCCTAGGAACACAGTTCATAACAGCCAAATCGCAGAAACAACCCAAATGTCCTAAACTGAGTAATGGGCTAAAAAAATGCAGAATATAATTGAAATAGGATATTATTCAGTCTTTAAAAGGGGTCAACTACTGAAAAATGCTACATGGATGAACACTGAAAACATTCTATGAAGTGAAAAAAACCAGACACAAAAGGGATTCTGTTATATGGGATGCTTAGAATAGGCAAGTCCGTGTATGTGTGCGCGCACGCTTCATTCGTATCTGGCTCTTTGCAACCTCATGGACTGTGGCCCACCAGGTTCCTCTGTCCATGGAATTTTTCAGGCGAGAATACTAAAGGGGGTTGCCATTTCCTACTCCCGGGGATCTTCCCAACCCAGGGATCAAACCTGGATCTCCTGCAGTGGCAGGCAGATTCTTTACCGCTGCAGCACTAGGGAAGTCCAGGCAGGTTCATAGAGACAAAATAATGTTTTCCAGGGCCTGCAGAGAGGCGTAAGTGTGGATTAACTACATGAAGTTTCTTTGGGGAATGATGAAGCTATTCAGAAACTAGATGGTGATAATTGGAAAACTTTGAAAATACTGAAAACTGCTGGACTGTACAGTTTAAAATGGTTAACTTTAAGATACATGAATTGTATCTCAATGTTTAAAAATCTTGGGAAAAGATACTGGAGTATGGGGATCTTTTATAAACTTCTGAGATGATTTTAATGTACAATAGTAAATATCTTTTTTTTTTTTTAATTGAAATTTGAAAACTGAACACACTGTAGCTTAAATCTTCTTCATAAATTTCTCATCACTCACTCCCTGGAACACCAGTCTAGGCCCTGCCTGGTCTGGTCCCTGTCCACCTTTCAAGCCCAGCTCCTCGCCTCTTTGTCTTGCTTTCTTTCTCAGATTCCACCATCCCACTGTTCCTTCCATTCCTCCCAGACCCTGAGCTCGTTCTTGCCTTGGCACTTGCTGTTTCTTCCATCAGGAAACTTCTGTCCCCAGAGGGACATAGCAGACTGTTCTTCATTCAAGTTCCAGGTCAGATGTTACCTTCTCTTTTCCATCTGCCCTGAACCAGTCCCTTCCACCCACTCCAATTCTCTACCTAGTTTTGCTCTTGATTATTTCCTTCACAATCAGAAACGTTTTTGCTTTGCCGACTGATTTGTGGTTTCCACCACTTACTGTTCCTCTTCATCTACCCCGAGAGTGCTCGATGAGTGTCAGGGCTGCCTCGTTTACCAGGAGAATAGTACCTGGAATACGGCAAGTGTGTAATGTTTCTGGAATGAATAAATTAGTGATTACAGTTTAGGGACCAACCAATTCAAGGAAAGATTATTTCAGTATAATCAATCCCTGAAGATATTTGTTGGAGAGGGGGAAGGAACCAGTGAGAATGAGAAATGAGAAAACATTAAAGTGATGGGGGGAGGGGAGTAGCTGATCAAGTGAGAGATTGAAGTAGTAGTTGGCATTTTGAAATATCTGTGTGTTTTCTATTTATAGATAGCTGAGCTTCAGTTGTTTGGTGTTTTTTTTTTTTTTTTGACTTGCTAACAATTGAAAATTTGTCTTTAGTGATACCATGGGTTGATGAATTAATACATTTTACTAAAATTTGGGTTTTCTTCTTTGTGTTAAAATGTTACTTTTGTTTGCTTGAATCCTGAGACACTTGAAGCTGTTTTCTATTTCTTTTTGTTCTTCTTGTGGGATATTCTTAGGCTATCTCCTGTGGAATTTTGATGTTTGCCTGTAAGCCTAGAATGTTTCATTAGTCATCTAAACCTAAATGTTTATCTCCAGCTATCCATTTATACACCTTGATTGCTTTTCAAGTCATCAATAAAATGTGTTTGAGAGTCTGGCCAGCAGAAAGGCTGTTGTTCCTCAGATGACACGGCATTTTTCCTGTGAGTTTAGTCTTAGCATCCATTAGCCAGTAGATTTCAAATGTATGTGCATTTTTGCTTAACAGTTGAGCTTCCTTTTTTAATGAAATGCATTGGAATAGAACTTACTTGCTTGTTGGTAGAAGTGTCTGAAGTTATTTGCAGTGTTTCTTCTAATGACCACCAAAAAGGATTGGTTATGCCTTCTAGGATTGGTTTAGATTCCTGCTATTTGTGGAATCATGTCAGGATATAAAAATAGATTATTTTTAAAGTAGATCTTGCCACTCCCAGCCATAATCAAAAATGTTTATTTTTCAAGGTAAAAATAGACATTCCATTATGGAATAAACCAAGTTCCAATACAACTTTTTCATTCTTTAAACCAAAAGAACAATATTTCCTTTTCATCATGTCTGGCTTCTTGATTGCCTGGGAAATGTCAGTTTTCATAGCAGATTGTTTTAGCTAGAATACTTAGAAGTCATTTCTAACTACAGTACAAGATATTTTTAAGTAATAGCAATTTTTATTAGGGGTTTGTAGAATCAAAATGCCCAGTGTTGACAAAATTATGAGAAAAAGGCCCTTCTCCCTGTATTACTTTTGAACATAAATTTATGGAAACATTTCCTAAAAGATATTTGGCAGTACATATCAATAGCCTTGAAAGGTCACTATCCTCTGAACACAGTGATTCTGAAATGTAGGAACTGATACATGAGAAGTAATCAAAGAGATGCATGAATGTTGATTTATGAAGGACCTTCCTCATAGGGTTTTCAGGAGATTAAGTTGTTATAAAGAAATTTCTAGAATGATGAAATAAGGAGTAACTGTTAGTTGTTACATCTACTCTTGAATCACATGCTACTTTTTAATTGACATTGCTGTGTCTCTAATATAGAAAGGTGTTAGCAATCATCTAATGATAGTGGAGAAGGAAATGGTAAACCACTCCAGTGTTCTTGGCTGGAGAATCCCAGGGACGGGGCAGCCTGGTGGCTGCTGTCTCTGGGGTCGCACAGAGTTGGACACAACTGAACAATCACTATAAACTGTGGAAAATTCTTCAAGAGATGGGAATACCAGACTACCTAACCTCCCTCTTGAGAAATCAGTATGCAGGTCAGGAAGCAACAGTTAGAACTGGACATCTACCTAATATTGACTATGCCAAAGCCTTTGACTGTGTGGATCACAATAAACTGTGGAAAATTCTGAAAGAGATGGGAATACCAGACCACCTAACCTGCCTCTTAAGAAATCTGTATGCAGGTCAGGAAGCAACAGTTAGAACTGGACATGGAACAATAGACTGGTTCCAAATAGGAAAAGGAGTACGTCAAGGCTGTATATTGTCACCCTGCTTATTTAACTTATATGCAGAGTACATCATGAGAAACGCTGGACTGGAAGAAACACAAGCTGGAATCAAGATTGCTGGGAGAAATATCAATAATCTCAGACATGCAGAAGACACCACCCTTATGGCAGAAAGTGAAGAGGAGCTAAAAAGCCTCTTGATGAAAGTGAAAGTGGAGAGTGAAAAAGTTGGCTTAAAGCTCAACATTCAGAAAACGAAGATCATGGCATCTGGTCCCATCACTTCATGGGAAATAGATGGGGAAACAGTAGAAACAGTGCCAGACTTTATTTTTTGGGCTCCAAAATCTCGGCAGATGGTGACTGTAGCCATGAAATTAAAAGACGCTTACTCCTTGGAAGAAAAGGTATGAGCAACCTAGATAGCATATTCAAAAGCAGAGACATTACTTTGCCGACTAAGGTCCGTCTAGTCAAGGCTATGGTTTTTCCTGTGGTCATGTACGGGTGTGAGAGTTGGACTGTGAAGAAGGCTGAGTGCCGAAGAATTGATGCTTTTGAACTGTGGTGTTGGAGAAGACTTTTGAGAGTCCCTTTGACTGCAAGGAGATCCAACCAGTCCATTCTGAAGGAGATCAACCCTGGGATTTCTTTGGAAGGAATGATGCTGAAGCTGAAGCTCCAGTACTTTGGCCACCTCATGCGAAGAGTTGACTTATTGGAAAAGACCCTGATGCTGGGAGGGATTGCAGGCAGGAGGAGAACGGGACGACCCAGGATGAGATGGCTGGATGGCATTACTGACTCGATGGACGTGAGTCTGAGTGAACTCCGGGAGTTGGTGATGAACAAGGAGGCCTGGCGTGCTGCGATTCATGGGGTCACAAGGAGTCGGATACGACTGAGCGACTGAACTGAACTGAATATATTTAAGATATAATTTCAACTGTTAAAAAGTACAAAGCTTATTTGTGAGATGATGTTTTGTAATAAAACCATGGAATTGCACATCCATGCACACATGCATGCACATGTAAATACACAATTGACTGAAATGAAGAGTTGCCTCTTGACACATTTTTAAATCATTTTCTCATTATCACTTTTAGTCATATGTATTTCAGCATCTCTGGGACCATGAAAATGAATCAACTGTACTTAAGTGTATCAATATACATGTTTTTAAAAGCATGTTTATTTATTTAGGTTGTGCTGGTCTTTGTTACTTTGTATGGCTTTTTCTAGTTGCACTGAGTGGGAGATACTCTGTAGATGTGGTGAGTGGCTTCTCACTGCAATGGCATCTGTTGTTACAGAGAACAGGTTGCAGGTGGACTACAGGTGCAAGGCTTCTGTAGTTGCAACACATGGGGTCTGCAGTTTGGACTCACAGGCTCTCGAGCATGGGCTCAGTAGTTGTGGTGGATGGGCTTAGTTACTCCCCGGCATGCGGAATCTTCTCGGACCAGGAAGATCAAACCCATATTCCCTGCATTGGCAGGCACATTCTTATCCACTGTACCAAAGTCTCAACTCTAATACTATATTAGTTTAAAAAAAGAAAAAGTAGTATACGTATAAAAAACATATATAGAATACTTTGAGTGCAATCTCTATAAAATACCTATATTCAAAAATAATATGAGGGCATCTCTCCTGGCGCAACGGTAAAGAATCCACCCACAAATGCAGAAGACATGGGTTCTGCTCCAGGATAAGGCCACATGCCTCGGGGCAACTAAGATCAAGTGACACAACTACTGAGCCTGTGCTGTAACGCCCATGAGCCCAAACTACTAGGCCCACATGTGGAAACTACTGAAGCCCAAGCATCATACAGCCCATGCTCTGCAACAAGACACCACAACAAGAATCCCATGCACCAGGACTAGAGAACAGCCCCCACTGCTGGCAACTAGAAAAAAGACCAAGCAGCAACAAAGACCCAGAACACCTAAATAAATAATTTTTCTAAAAAAATAATGATTTTATCCTTAGTTAATTTTAGGTATGTAGTTACTAACAAAAACCAAAGTTTATTTGTTAATTCCACAATAAAACAACCAACCAAAGTTAGTAAAGTTGGGGACTTCCCTGGCAGTCCCGTGGTTAAGACCTCAGGCTTCCATTTCAGGAGTTTCTGATTCAATCTATACTGAGGGAACTAAGATTCTGCAAGCTGCACCATGTGACAAGAAGACAAAAAAATATCAGTGAACTTGGATTTCATAGTGAAAAATAGATGATGGAATGAAAAGCCCCCTAGCCCTGAGGTTTCTTTCTGAACTTTCCATTCCATTCCCAAACAGCAAGATTTTCAAGTAGGTCCTCACTTAGTTTTAAATGTACTATAAATAGTCAGGACTGATTTCCCCTTATTGGCCTCTTTTCCAGATTTTACCACGTATTCTGAGTGTTAATACCTGATGTCCACGTGCAGCTTCTTTACCCTGGTTGACACAGAGCAGACAGTGCATCCAGATGGGCCCTAAGCAATCCCTGCTGCCCAACAACACTGAGACCCCATCTCCAACCCGTGGGTGAGAAGCCCTGCCCAGGACAGTGCCCAGGGGAGTCTCCTCACAAGGGCCAGGTCATCGGGTCATGGGGAGATGGGATCTAAGTGGAGACGACAGGGCCTGAGGGAAGGCCCCAGGTGAATGTGCACATACAGGAGTCAGACAGGATACTTCAGAGTCAGACACAATTAGCAAGTCTAAGTAAGGGCATTTCAGGAAGGACAGACTGAGAATCGACTGAGAATATGACCTTACCTGCCAAGAGCCAGCATGAGAACACCGCCCATGGCAAAGGTCACGAGGAAGGAGGCTTCAGTATATGCAAAGGCGGGATCAAGCCTCAGGAAACCCCCTGTTCCCGAGCATCTACCCCCAAAACCAGACTCTGTTTTATGCTCTCACCTACACCTCTGACTTTACGGGGGGATCTCCCCCATCACCATTTCTCTCGGAGAAGGAGTTAACTTACAGCTCCAGTTAATAAAAATTCCTGGGCGTGATAAGAGTGTTTCAACTTACAAACTCCTCTGAAGGTTCTCTAGCCTGCCTGAGCAGGTCCGTCCGGCCACATGTGATTGTTTACAACCTCCCAACCGTGAGAGCCAGGAGATGCTTTAAACTTTCAATATACAGACTCTTTTGAAAAGTTAGAAAATTATTAGTATAGTACAGTGGGTTGATTAGGAATTATATTAGTGAAGGTTTTTCATTTGTTGTGCCAATAATTACTGCTAATTCCCTGCCCTGAGTGTGACAAGGGTATCTCAGGTCAGACCTCTCTACTGGCAAACTAGCTTGTGTGACAGGATTATCCATACTCCTGCCAAGCACATGACTGTTTACTACCTCTCAACCATAAACAGCACAGAGAGTTTGGAGTATTTTGAAAGTCTTAATTAGCATAGGGCTTTTCTCATTGTTGAGTCATTGATTGCCACCAGACCTCCATATCCTTAGGCACCTGGGAATATATTAATCAATGTAATTGAAATATAGAAATGGAAATATAGTAGTTTTTGATGTTAGCAATACTAGACTTTTTGAGTTAATGAATCTTCTCTTTTGTTATAAATCACTGTACTTTGTTATAAATCACTGTGTCCTTGCTATGCAAAAATGTAACTTTATCACTATCTTAAGACTAAACAGATCTTAAGAGGAATACTGGTGAAGGGTTTTCATTTGAGCCAATATCTGTTGCTAAATTTCCATATTCCTTGCCCTTATAATGAATATAACTAGCATATAGGAGAAATAAATATTAACCTTTAAGATTAATCATGTTAAACCTTAGGCTAAGTAAATTCCTTTCTTAGTTGTAACTAACTACACCCTCACCCTATCGGAATGCAACTTTATTTGGAGGGTGGCACCTGATTTAAGAAAAAAATCACCCCTGGAAGAAATAAGTTTTCTGGGTAACTGACCGTTATCAGAAAGCATCATAAAATGTCAGCAGGCCTCATGGCCAGAAGATGATGTAAAACCCATAAGACCTTTGTATAATTTTATATGAAGCACCTAATTGTGACAAGGGTCAGGTCTGCTGACCCCCACGTGACTGTATTCATCCCTATGTATAACAAAAAGTATATAAGCAAACCTGAAAAATAAAGAAATCGGATCAGTTTCTGGAAAGACTGATTCCCCCGTGTTGTTCCTTCTTTCCCCTTCTGGCTGAATTCCCATCTGGTACGTGGGTACTCACCAAGCCTGCTAATTTGCCTGGGCTTCTAAGATCGGACCGGGGAGGCCTCAGTGCTTCCTCTCCTTCAGGAGAACGGAAAGACGCCTGTGGCCTACGTAGATGGTGATTGATATTCCACATAAGCCAATTTATTCAGCCTCTTTTCCTCCACTAATTTTCCTACTACATTATCCGTTTCTAATCTCTCTTTATATCTATAATTAAATAAGTTCTTTCCTAGGACGCCTATTCCATCTCCCCTTCGAATTACCCTGGATCCACCGGGGCTGGACCCCAGCAAGTGGCGCCCGGAACAGGCTATTTGAAGGTAAGTTCCCCGAGCAATTAGGGTCATCAGTCCTATTGCCACCCCCTTGGAGCAAGTAGGGTCATCAGCCTTATTGCTCAGAACAACTAGGTTCATCAGCCCTAGGAAAAAAACTTATTTAATTACAGATATAAAGAGAGATTAGAAACGGATAGTGTAGCAGGAAAATTAGTGGAGAAAAAGAGGCTGAATAACTTGGCTTACATGGCTTACCTAAGAAAGAGCCATTCCTGACTCTTTTTCTCCCCTCTTCCAGGTTTCTTCTCAGGCATCCTGCAGAGGTTGATACTGAAAGTTGAAAACATGATGTTTAATGCCTACAGTCAACATTCCCCCTTCCTGAGCTCCAACCACACATGCAGGGAAGCCCTCACCATGGGGAACAGACAGTCCTCTTTGGCTACTGTCTCAGGAGGGACTCAGGAAAGGCAATTCCCGCACAGAGACCAACACGGGAGCTTTCCCACACTTTCCTTCGGATCACACTCCCCTCCTGGTGAGGCCTCATGCACACAGCAGCAGCAGGCACCTCAGCTGACACAACAATCCCCTTCAGATCACAGAGCAGGCCCTGGTCCATCCCAACTCAAAACAGAGGGCCTTCTCATCCCTGGGGCTGATCTCCGTCTCAGAAGTGGAGGCTAAAAGCCTTGGTGCTCAATGCAGGATTCCGATCAGATTTGCTGCACTGTGAACATACCTGGGACTAGGACCCACACGAGTATCTAGGACGTCTGAAACGGCAGGGGGTACCATACATGGTTTCACAAAATGCTTCTTGGATCTCATGGGAAACATTGGGTTGAACATCACTAAAGGTGGCAAACCCAGCCTACCTCCTACTTTCTTCTTTTCCAGCCTTACTGAGATAGAACTAATGAAATGGATATGTGTATACTTATCATGCATGATGTGACCATTTCACAGAAATATACACTGTGAAATATTTATCACAATGCAGTCATCAACACATCCATCAACTCCCAGTTCCCATGTTTTGTATGGTGACAACACAAGATTTATGCTACTGGCACATTTAAGTATGTAGTAACACAGAAGAATTTACTACAGTTAGAATGGTACACATAGCTCCCCAGAACTTACTCATTTTACAACTCAAAGTTCATACCTTAACATCTCCCCATCTTCCCCAACTCCCAGATCCAGAAAACCACCATCCTATTGGCTGTTACTGACTTTCACTCTAGTAGATTCTACATGTAAATGAGATTATACAATAGCTGTCTTTCTCTGCCTTAGTTCACTTAGCATAATGTTCTCTACATTCATCCAGGTTATCCTAAGTGGCAAAAGTCTTCATTTTTTTATGGCTCAATAATATGTCATCTACTACTCTATCACTGACTATTCTAAAGCCTTTGACTGTGTGGATCTCAACCCACTATGGGAATTTATTAGAGATGGGAGTACCAGACCACCTTACCTGTCTCCTGAGGAACCTTTATGCAGATGAAGCAACAGAACTAGAAATGGAACAGTTGGCTGGTTTAAAATTAGGAAAGGAGTAAGTTGTCACTCGGCTTATTTAACTTATATGCAGAGTGCATCATAAGAAATGCTGGGCTGGATGAATCAAAAGCTAGAGTCAAGAGTTCTGAGAGAAATATCAACAACCTCAGATATGCAGATGATGCCATCCTAATTGCAGAAAGTGAAGAGGAACTAAAGAGCCTCATGATGAGGGTAAAAAGAGGAGAGTGAAAAAGTTGGCTTAAAACTCAACATTCAAAAACAAAGTTCATGGCATCTGATCCCACCAATTCATGGCAAATAGATGGATACAAGGTGGAAACTGTGGCAGATTTTATTTTCTGAGGTTCCCAAGTCACTGTAGATGGTGACTGCAGCCTATGACAAACCTAGACAGCAGATTTAAAAGCAGAGACATTACATTAGCGAAAAAGTTATGTGTAGTCAAAGCTATGGTTTTTCCAGTAGCCATGTACAGATGTGGGAATTGTACCATAAAGAAGGCTGAGCACCAAAGAATTGATGCTTTTGAATTGTGCTAGAGAAGACACTTGAAGAGTCCCTTAGACTGCAAGATCAAACCAGTCAATCCTAAAGGAAATCAACCTTGAATATTCATTATAAAGACTGATGCTGAAGCTGAAACTCTAATACTTTGGCCACCTGATGCAAAGAGCTAACTGACTGGAAAGACCCTGATGCTAGAAAAGACTGAAGGAAAAAGGAAAGGAGACAGAGAGCATCACATAGCTAGCATCACTCACTCAATGGATATGAATCTGAGCAAACTCCGGGAGATAATGGAGGACAGAGGAGCCTAGCATGCTGCAGTCCATGGGGTCACAAAGAGTTAGACACAACTTACCAACTGAACAACAAAAAGCAGCAGCTTGCAGAATTTTATTTCTCCAAACAACTATTGAATTCCAGCCCCCAGGGAATAAAAGATCAGTCTAACCACTGGATTGCTAGAGCATTATCTAGGTGATTTATTTATAAGATATAAAGATTTAGTCATGGAGAGGAATAATGCCTTACTCACAACTTATTTTGCAAAAGAGTTCTCATGGCCTTGTCTAGCTGCACGGTGGCTGTAAAATTAAGAATACACATTGCTATGTATTAGGAATGAAGAAAGTCGTTACACTGTAGAGATCTTCAGTGTGAATTTATATGTGAATATAAAAATGAATGAAAGAACTGAAAATAGCAAGAAAAAACTACTTCATGTCTTTGAGACACACTTAAGTTCAAATATTGAAATAATAATTTAAAATAATTCACAACTATAAACCTTTTACATATCCCTCAGGCTCAGGTAGGGTGGTATGAATGACATCCTAAAATGGATTTTTTTTTTCCCATTTACCTACTTTGATGCTAGAATCAGAATATTTATATTAAAACTTAGAGACTCCTTTTAGCTTGTTAAGATTCAGAAAAAATCTAAAGGGAAACATATCTGTGAGTTAAAAAAACACACAAAGGCCTCATTTAATTTTAAACTCTCATTTGGGACAAGGAAGAGACTGGCCATGGGTTACATGGGGTATTTTACACTGAGAATAGACAGTGAATTGGTATATCTCTTTCAACAATTTTCTTTGACTACCTTGTTATTTAGGGCTTCCAAGATGGCTCACAGAAGTTCAAGCTGGTTTTAGAAAAGGCAAAGGAATCAGAAATCAAATGGCCAACATCTGCTGGATCATGGAAAAAGGAAGAGAGTTCAAAGAAAACATCTATTTATTGACTACGCCAAAGTCTTTGACTGTGTGTATCACAAGAAACTGTGGAAAACTCTGAAAGAGATGGGAATTACCAGACCACCTGACCTGCCTCTTGAGAAACCTATATGCAGTTCAGGAAGCAACACTTGGAACTGGACATAAAACAACAGACTGGTTCCAAATAGGAAAAGGAGTACCTTATGGCAGAAAGTGAAGAGGAACTAAAGAGCCTCTTGATGAAAGTGAAAGAGGAGACTGAAAAAGTTGGCAGAAAGCTCAACATTCAGAAAATGAAGATCATGGCATCTGGTCCCATTACTTCATGGGAAATAGATGGGGAAACAGTAGAGAAACAGTGTCAGACTTTATTTTTCTGGGCTCCAAAATCACGGCAGACGGTGACTGCAGCCATGAAATTAAAAGACACTTACTTCTTAGAAGAAATGTTATGACCAACCTAGATAGTACATTCAAAAGCAGAGACATTACTTTGCCGACTAAGGTCCATCTAGTCAAAGCTATGGTTTTTCCTGTGGTCATGTATGGATGTGAGAGTTGGACAGTGAAGAAGGTGAGTGCTGAAGAATTGATGCTTTTGAACTGTGATGTTGAAGAAGACTCTTGAGAGTCCCTTGGAATGCAAGGAGATCCAACCAGTCCATTCTGAAGGAGATTGGCCCTGGGATTTCTTTGGAAGGAGTGATGCTGAAGCTGAAGCTCCAGTACCTTAGCCACCTGATGCGAAGAGTTGACTCATTGAAAAAGACTCTGATGCTGGGAGGGATTGGAGGCAGGGGGAGAAGGGGACGACTGAAGATCAGATGGCTGGATGGCGTCACTGACTCCATGGGCATGGGTCTGGGTAAACTCCAGGAGTTGGTGATGGACAGGGAGGCCTGGCGTGCTGCGATTCATGGAGTCGCAAAGAGTCAGACATGACTGAGCGACTGGACTGAACTGATTTGTGTCATCTTTCTTTCATTAGTGTTCTATAGCTTTATATACAAAAGTCTTTTTGTTTCTTTAGGTGAATTTATTCATAAGTACTTTACTCTTTTCATTGCAATGGTGAATGAAATTATTTCCTTAGTTTTTCTGTTTTTAATTGTTAGTATATAGGAATGCAAGGGATTTCTGAATATTAATTTTATATCCTACAACATTACTATATTAACTGATTAGTTATAGTAAGCAAAGGAGAAAAGGAAAGATATAAGCATCTGAATACAGAGTTCCAAAGAATAGCAAGAAGAGATAAGGAAGCCTTCTTCAGCGATCAATGCAAAGAAATAGAGGAAAAGAAGAGAATGAGAAAGACTAGAGATCGCTTCAAGAAAATTAGAGATACCAAGGGAATATTTCATGCAAAGATGGGCTCGATAAAGGACAGAAATGGTATGGACCTAAGGTGATACCTCCACTAGCTTTGTTCATAGTGATGTTTTCTAAGGCCCAATGGACTTCACATTCCAGGATGTCTGGCTCTAGGTGAGTGATCACTCCATCGTGATTATCTTAGTCTTGAAGATCTTTTTTGTACAGTTCTTCTGTGTATTCTTGCCATCTCTTCTTAATATCTCCTGCTTCTAACTGTGCTTCCTGACCTGCATACAGATTTCTCAAGAGGCAGGTCAGGTGGTCTCGTATTCTCATCTCTTTTAGAATCTTCCACAGTTTATTGTGTTCCACACAGTCAAAGTATTTGGCATAGTCAATAAAGCAGAAATATATGTTTTTCTGGAACTCTCTTGCTTTTTACATGATCTAGCAGATGTGGGCAATTTGGTCTCTGGTTCCTCTGCCTTTTCTAAAACCAGCTTGAACATCTGGAAGTTCATGGGTCATGTATTGCTAATGCCTGGCTTGGAGAATTTTGAGCATTACTTTACTAGTGTGTGAGATGACTGCAATTGTGCAGTAGTTTGAACATCTTTGGCACTGCCTTTCTCTGGGATTGGAATGAAAACTGGCCTTTTCCAGTCCTGTGGCCACTGCTGGGTTTTCCAAATTTGCTGGCATATTGAGTGCAGCACTTTCACAGCATCATCTTTCAGGATTTGAAACAGCTCAACTGGAATTCCATCACTTCCACTAGCTTTGTTCATAGTGATGCTTTCTAAGGCCACTTGACTTCACATTCCAGGATGTCTGGCTCTAGGTGAGTGATCACACCATCATGATTATCCAGGTCGTGAAGACCTTTTTTGTACAGTTCTTCTGTGTATTCTTGCCACTTCTTCTTAATATTTTCTGCTTCTGTTAGGTCCATACCATTTCTGTCCTTTATCGAGCCCATCTTTGCATAAAATGTTCCTTTGGTATCTCTAATTTTCTTGAAGCGATCTCTAGTCTTTCCCATTCTGTTCTTTTCCTCTATTTCTTTGCATTGATCGCTGAAGAAGGCTTTCTTATCTCTTCTTGCTATTCTTTGGAACTCTGCATTCAGATGCTTATATCTTTCCTTTTCTCCTTTGCTTTTCGCCTCTCTTCTTTTCATAGCTATTTGTACGGCCTCCCAGATAGCCGTTTTGCTTTTCTACATTTCTCTTCCGTGGGGATGGTCTTGATCCCTGTCTCCTGTACAATGTCACGAACCTCATTCCTGAGTTCATCAGACACTCTATCTATCAGATCTAGTCCCTTAAATCTATTTCTCACTTCCACTGCATAATCATAAGGCATTAGATTTAGGTCATACCTGAATGGTCTAGTGGTTTTCCCTACTTTCTACAATTTAAGTCTGAATTTGAGCCAAGGTCAGCTCCTGGTCTTGTTTTTGCTGACTGTATAGAGCTTCTCCATCTTGGGCTGCAAAGAATATAATCAGTCTGATTTCGGTGTTGACCATCTATTGATGTCCATGTGTAGAGTCTTCTCTTGTGTTGTTGGAAGAGGGTGTTTGCTATGACCAGTGCATTTTCTTGGCAAAACTCTATTAGTCTTTGCCTTGCTTCATTCCGCATTCCAAGGCCAAATTTGCCTGTTACTTCAGGTGTTTCTTGACTTCCTACTTTTGCATTCCAGTCCCCTATAATGAAAAGGATATGTTTTTTGGGTGTTAGTTCTAAAAGGTCTTATAGGTCTTCATAAAACTGTTCAACTTCAGCTTCTTCAGCATTACTGGTTGGGGCACAGACTTGAATAACTCTGATATTTAATGGTTTGCCTTGGAGATCAACAGAGATCATTCTGTCTTTTTTGAGATTGCATCCAAGTACTCTATTTCAGACTCTTTTGTTGACCATGATGGCTACTCCATTTCTTCTGAGGGATTCCTGCCCACAGTAGTAGATATAATGGTCATCTGAGTTAAATTCACCCATTCTAGTCCATTTTAGTTTGCTGATTCCTAGAATGTCAACGTTCACTCTTGCCATCTCTTGTTTGACGACTTCCAATTTGCCTTGATTCTTGGACCTGACATTCCAGGTTCCTATGCAATATTGCTCTTTACAGCATCAGATCTTGCTTCTATCACCAGTCCCATCCACAACTGGGTATTGTTTTTACTTTGGCTCCATCCCTTCACTCTTTCTGGAGTTATTTCTCCACTGATCTCTAGTAGCATATTGGGCACCTACTGACCTGGGGAGTACCTCTTTCAGTATCTTATCATTTTGCCTTTTCATACTGTTCATGGGGTTCTCAACACAAGAATACTGAAGTGGTTTGCCATTCCCTTCTCCAGTGGACCACAGTTTGTCAGACCTCTCTACCATGACCCACCCGTCTTGGGTTGCCCCACGGGCATGGCTTGTTTTCATTGCATTTGCCCTACTCATTACATTTGCTTTCTCTGCATTATGAAATCCCTAATGATATGACTAATTATACTTGTATTGAAGCACTGGTCACATATATTACATTTACATCCTTTTTCTCATATACAGGTGACCTTATGGTCCCCTTATGATTTACTGCCCTCTAAATGTATGGCTTCTCTTCAGTATGATTTTTTTTTCATGATTTGTAAGGTTTGAATGCCTTCTAAAACACTTGTGACAGTCACTACATGGGTAAGATCTCAGAATTCATTACATGATGGTTAGTTAGTTCTGAACTCAGAATCCAAAGGTTTGCCACACCCATGTTATTTGTGCAATTTTCCTAGTTTGACTTTTCTGAAGATGAAAAGGATGATATTTACTGCATTTACTACATCTGTAAGGTTTCACTCCAGTATGGATTCACTGATTATCTGCAAAATGATTCCTGTGACTGAAGGCTTTGACATATGAATTACATTTATGTGGTTTTGCCTAATGTGCAACGAAAGCTTTGCCAAATTATATTTGTATGATTTCTCTCTAGTATGAGTTCTCTGATGAATTAGAAGGACAGAAATCTGACTGAAGACTTTGTCACACATGTTACATTTGTAAGGTTTCTCTCCAGTATTAATTCTCTGATGACTTCCAAGGTTTGCATTCTGAGTAAAGCACCAGCCACAAATATCACATTTTATATGGTTTCTCTCCAGTATGATTCTCTGATGCACTGTAAGGTGTGCATTTTGACTAAAGGCTTTGCCACATACATCACATTTAGATGGTTTTTCTCCAGCATGAATTCCCAGATGAATTCCAAGGTGTGCATTTTGAGTATAGCACTGGCCACACACATTTATATGGTTTCTCTCCAGTATGAATTCTCCAATGAACCGTAAGATAAAACCTGTAATGGAAGGCTTTGCCACATAAATTATATTTATATGATTTCTTTCCTGTAGGAACTGCTTGATGCTTGGTTAGAGCTGAATGTGCATTAAAATCTTGGTCACACTCATTACATTTTTAAGTTTTCTCTCTAGTATGAATTCTCTGAAGAATTCCAAGGCTCACATTTTGAGTAAAGCACTGGCCACAAACATCACATTTATACGGTTTCTCTCCAGTATGAATTCTCTGATGAACTAGAAGGCTTGCAGTCTAACTAAAGGCCTTGCCACATATGTCACATTTATATGGTTTCTCTCCAGTATGAATTCTCTGATGAACTCAAGTTTGGCATTTGGACTAAAGGCCTTGCAACATACACCACATTTATAGGGTTTCTTTCCAGCATGAACTCTCTGATGAATTCCAAGGTGTGAATATTGATTAAAGCATTAAGATGGAAAGAAAAATACTTCACAAATTCATTCAGTCTCTGCCTCCTTCTGATGCATAAGGAACAGTACAATAGGAAAATATCTATTACTTTTAAAGAACTACTAAACCACGACCATAGGGGTAGAAAATAGGAAATTGGATATTGCAAAGGGTTCAAATCAGTTTTATAAATACTTATGCTCTGGAAAAACTCCTGTGTATCATGTAGTCGGCAGATCACTGAAGAAAGGACGAGTTTAAATTCCTAATGCCAATCATCAGGCTTTTCCTGTCTGAGTCAACAGGGCTTTGACCTCAGTCACAAAAAACGGGCTACCAAGAGGCATAGAGAGAAAATGCAGAGACACACCCCCAGGGCAGATCCCAAACATGAGAGGCAAGTTATCCTTACCCACAGAGAGCACATTTCTGAGGGTCTCCAACATCACATCCCTGTACAAGGCCCTCTGAACAGGGTTCAGGCATTCCCATTGCTCAGGAGTGAATTTGATGGCCACATCCTTGAAGGTCAACTGTCCCTGAAATGAAAATACATTTCACCAATATGCCCTGAGCAGTTTTTATTTTCACAAAAAAAGGAGAAGAGGAAAAAGAGGTAAGGATCATTTTAGTAGAAATAATATTCTGATAAATCCATGGAAAGCTATTTGGAGCAAATTCTTGGTCTCTAATTTCCTACATTAAATATTGTTTCTGAAATAAATAATGAAGCAGAATTAGTAAAGTGAGACTTCCCTGGTGGCCCAGTGGTTAAGACCCTGGACTCCACAGACATGGATTTGAGAAAACTCTTGGAGATACAGGGCTTCCAAAGAGTCGGAATGAACAACCACACCTCCCTATGTTGCTCACCCTTAACTCTCCGGAGACCCTGCTTTGCTCTGAATTTCTCTCCTTTCCCCACTTGCTCCCTTCAACGCTCATTCTCTTTCTTGAAGCTGTCTCTTCCAAGTTCCTCACAATCCTCTTCACTGCCATCGCTTGTCCCACATGCTTTTCTCAATTTTCCATTTCTCTAGGATCTCTGTCTCTGCTTCTTCTGATCCCACCTTCCGCCCACTATTTACAGGGTAGGAGACTGAATAAGAAAGGCCCTCCCGCAAGAGCCAAATTCCAGAGGGTGGTATTTGGGGCCAAAGAACCACGGGTGTCACGTGGCTGGTTCAGGTCAGCTCCCTCCATCAGGGATCAGGGGAAAGGTCACTCTGAAGGGCAGAATGACCGGCCTGAGGAGACGTGAGGACAGAGGGCTGGGAGAGAGGGGATCTCAGGAGCGGGGCGGGCTCCCCAGAATCCCACGACCAGGGAGAGAACGCGGCCCCTCCGGGAGCGGGGCGGCAGGCGAGGCCTCCAAGGCCCGAGAAGGAGAGGCTGAAGAACCTGGAGCGAATAAACCACCTCACCTAATAGAATTGTATGTGGTGCAGAAAGGGTAGAGGAGTCAGTGAGGTCAGTAAACGGTTTTAAGCCGGAAAAAGGTGCGAAACGCAGCGTTTCAGTGTTTCAAAAGCAGGAACTGGCTTCAGAGCAGACTTTAACCAAAAGGCAGGTGCCCCTTAGCCGCTTACGGAGACCTCTGAATTTGCTGGGGTGGTGGGGCAAAAGCGGGGATATAGAGTCAGGATCAGAGGTTAAAGCGTCTGCCTCAAATGCTGGAGACCCGGGTTCGATCCTTGGGTCGGGAAGATCCCCTGGAGAAGGAAATGGTAACCCATTCCAGTATTCTTGCCTGGAGAATGCCATGGACGGAGAAGCCTGGTAGGCTACAGTCCAGGGGGTCGCAAACAGTCGGACACGACTGAGCGACTTCACTTGACTTCACTTCAGAGTCAGTGGCGACCCTCAGATCCGGGGTACAAGGAAGAGGAGACCGCGACAGGCAGGTATGACTCCAAAGACAGAAACTCACGCCACGCTGGGACCTCCACTCGCCGCTCTCCGCCTCCGAGCGGGTCACAGTGCGCGCACGCGCAGACAAATCGCTGAAAGACCTGCAGGCGGGCCCGGCGTCAGGGGTTCGGTGCTGGAGAGAAGCCGGACCAGATAGGGCCTTTGAAAGGTGAGGCGGAAACTCGCTGCGTGGCGGGGCGGAGAGTCCCGGCGCAGCGGGCGGGGACGACTCGGCGCAGGGTGACAAAGCGTCTCGGCGAAGAGGGCGGAAGTGAAGTGAAGTGAAGTCGCTCAGTCGTGTCCGACTCTTTGCGACCCCATGGACTTTAGCCTGCCAGGCTCCTCAGTCCAGGCAAGAATACTGGAGTGTGTTGCCATTTCCTTCTCCAGGGGATCTTCCCCACCCAGGGATCCAACCTGGGTCTCCCGCATTGTACAATAGGCAGACACTTCACCGTCTGAGCTACCAGGGGCCAGTTCAGTTCAGTCGCGTCCGACTCTTTGCGACCCCATGAATCGCAGCACGCCAGGCCTCCTTAAAGTAAAACCAAGTCTCCTTGGAGACCTTTCTCCCCACAGATGGCAAAGATTGGAGTTAAGGTCAGGCTGCCCTGGTTAGATTAACAATGAAGATATCCCCCTTGAAGTATAATTACTGTTCCCCTTTAACCTTAATTGTTAGTTCTCACTACACCTACATGTTGTAAAATTAAATCATATACATTAAAAAAAAGTTGCAAACATGTAAACACTCAGTGAGGGGTATAAAACCGAGTCTCTCGAAAATGTCGGGGTCCTTGTTCGGAACTGATTCCCCTGGGACGTGCTGGGGTAATAAACTTTACTCCACTGTCTTGAGTGTCTTCCAAGGTGTGCTTTGCGACTCTTGATTCTCATTTTTCCATAACAAATCCTAAAGGAAATCAACCCTGAATATTCCCTGGAAGGACTGATGCTGAATCTGAAGCTCGAATACTTTGGCTACCTGAAGTGAAGAGCCGACTCACTGGAAAAGACCCTGATGCTGGGAAAGATGGAAGGCAGGCGGAAAAGAGGATGGGATGGTTGGATGTCATCACGGACTCGATGCACAGGAGTTTGAGCAAGTTCCTGAGATGGTGACGGGCAGGAAACCCTGCCTGGTGCAGTCCATAAGGTTGCCAAGAGTCCGACAGACTGAGCGACTTAACAACGACCCACTCCAGTATTCTAGCCTGGGATCCCATGGACACAGGAGCCTGGCAGGCTACAGTCGCTGGGGATCTCAAAGAGATCTGACTGAACACTGCGACCATTTTATATTTCTCTTTGATTCTAATGCTCATACAAGTAACCAGCATTACTGAAAATAATCTCCTAAAATGAAGTCCTTGTAGTCAATTTACTACCATGCTCATATAAAACAGAAAAGGACAGTAATACGCCTCCCTAACACTTGAGAAAGAACTTCAGCTCAAGCACCAGTCCCAAAGCTGAAATTGTAAACTAGTTCCTGAACACGTGATTTGATAGTCTTAAAATTATCAAGTGCCACATCATAATTAAAATGACTTTTTCCTTATAAATTACTATGTATTTCGTGCAGTGTAACTGTTACCTCAGGATCTTACATCAAGAGGAAATCAGACCCTGGGGCTCTCAAAGCAACAGCTGAATTTATTTGGGCTAGAGGAAGGGGTTGGGGAATAGGGAGGTGTGAAGTGACTGGAGACTACGGATAGGGAGGAGAGGGGACCCCACAGGCGCAGCTTAACAACAAAAACAAAAGCAAGTACCTGATGTTTCCAATGGTCGACCGCACCTACCAAGTCTCAGCTTTGGGAATTGGCTGTAGAATCGCTTGCATCAAAGCGAGGACGCTACACTCCCCAGCCATTGGTATCAGAATGCCACAGTGAAGGGCGGGGCGTAGGGCACACGCATGCGCCTGGGCGTGAGGGGCGGGGCGTAGGATTTTCCAGGCAAGAGTACTGGAGTGGGGCGGCCATCGCCTTCTCCGGTAGTAACACCTAGAAGGAGAAAAATATCTTGACATTCCACTTCTTCAAAGATCAAGCTTATTAGTCACTGCAGCGGCCCAACACAATGCACCCTGAAGGGAATGCAGGCTGGAGCAAAACAGGTACCATTCTGAGCTTCCAACATAGTAGCCTTGGAAAATCAGGAACAGCCCCTTGGGCCCATCGTCCTCCTCAGGAGTCCAGGTAAGTTTAGGGGAGTCTCTCCTGGCTTTCAGATCTCCCAGTTATGGGGTGATGACCCCAAATTTTATTTCACAGGGTATTAATGGTTAAAAGACACAGGAGGATCCAGGTTGAAAGATACTGGGATTTGCTCAGTTGAAAGCCACTCAGTGACACTTCCCTGGTGGTCCAGTGATAAAGAATCCACCTGCCAATGCATGGGACACAGGTTTGATCCCTGGTCTGGGAGGATACCGTGTGCCTTGGAGCAACTAAGCCCGGTAACACAAGTACTGAGCCTGTGCTCTAAACCTTGTGCTCTGCAGCAAGAGTAGCTACAGCAGTGAGAAGCCAGCACAGCAATTAGAGTAGTTCCTGCTTGCTGCAACTAGAGAAAGCCCACGTGCAGCTTTCTCTGCTGCACAGTGAAAGGCTCAGCACAGCCAAAAGAAAAAAAGACATCGAGGGATCTGGACTGACCAAAACAAGGAGATTCAGAATGCCAGTCTCCAACCAAACACCAGCCACGTTTATGTATTTTATGTACAGAATTTATAGCCCCTGCTCGCTGCAAGGAGAGAAAAGCCAGGGGCACAGTGAAGACCCAGCATTGGCAAAAATAAATTTTAAAAGTTATTAAGAAGAGCGAAAAAAATCTCCTGTCATGAGTACTGCATTTTTCTTTATAAAAACTTTCTGTTCCATGCTTATGATGACATAGCTTCAAATACTTTTGAGAAAAACTTGTTTACATCATAATATATGTCATATACATATAAACATCATAAGTGAATACTTCCTCAGTGTAATGGAATGTCAAAAATTACCAGGTGATCACTTGACAGTAATTAGGCAGTTTTAGTTTTTATTTACAAATTATATATTCTCTCTTTTCTTTCTTCGCTGTTTCCAAAAGCTCCATCAGATGTGGACTACAAAGCAGACTATAAAATAACATCTTGAGAAGACATTACAATTTAGTTTCACCAAAATTATCACCAACTTTGCACTATTTATAAATACTTCTATGTGTATTACTGACTGAACTCAAGTCCTAAAGGAACTTTCTTCATGTTTATAGCGCAGCTACTATGTTCCCTGTCATTGTCTTATGTGCATTTTCACATTACAAAAGTATCAAAATAACCCACTGACTTATCTATCTGTTAGTGAAGGCAGAGAAGAAATGTAAATTAAACTTTAAATCTCAGTCACAACATGTGGACAGAAAAACTAACGCTAAGGAAAAAACTTGAAAAAACAAAAGAAATAGGGTAGCATGATTTGAGAGAATTGCATTGAAACATATATATATATCTATATATTACCATATGTAAAATAGATAGCCAGTGGGAGTTTGATATAAGACTGGGCATCCAGAGCCACTGCTCTGTGACAACTTGGAGGGATAGGGTGGGGAAGGAGGGAGGGGACACATGAATGCCTATGGGCGATTCATGTTGAGGAATGGCAAAACCCATGACAATATTTAAAAAAAAAAAAATCAAGAAAAAGGAAATGCTACCACAGCTGACAATGAACTACGGAGCATATTTATTAATTCTATAATGTTACATCCACATTTTAATATGCTCTGGAAAACTGGACTTCTATTTGGTAATATTAAATATTTCTAAATGGTACTGTTCATTAGGCTAGTATAAAAATGTCTTAAGCAATAGTAAATAGTAATTTTTCTGTTTAGTAAAACAGATAAATAGTAATTTACTACCATCTTCAACAACCATATAGAACAATGGAACATATCTGTACAGCAGGAAAAGGAATGTAACAAATTCAAAGCAGGGGTAAACATTCAGTGTTTTGTTAAACAGTCTCACTGTGGTTTCTCCAATGTTTGACAACTGATACCTTTAGACTTTAAAGCCAACCGCTTCCTAGGCTGCCTATCTGGGCAGGATAAGAAATTCCCATCAGGTTGGAAGTCTATAGTGCTCCAACTAGAAAGCTTCATCAGTTAACAAACATTCTCATAACATCTGTCCCAGCATCCAAACCAAACTTTGAGTTTGGTTCATTCTTGTGCTTTCAGTGACTCAAAGTAACAAGAACAAAAATGTTGGGGATTGAATGTATGAAATTTCTAGCTTATCAAACCAACAAAAAAATGCCACCATGCAGTGTGCATTCTCAATGATTTCTGGACTTCCCTGGTGACTCAAGGATGAGGAATCAGCCTGCCAATCCAGGAGACGAGGGGTCCATGCTTAGTCCAGGAAATTCCCACATGCTGTGGAGCCACTAAGCCCCTGAGCCACAACTGTTCAGCCAATAATAAATAAATAATCACAAATAAATTATTTCAGAATTCTCCAAGGTCAAAAAGAGCTACCACTTTTAACCTTAGTTCTGAAGTTTATTTCCTAATAGTTTACATGTTTATTTTCCTATTTTTACTTCATGTAAATCAGGCTCATACTATTGGTTTTATTGGGAACAAAAGAGGACATTGGGAAATATCATACAGGAACATACATAAACAGGGGAGGAGGTTTTAGGGGGCCAGAGTCTATAAAAGCTCCACTATGGACAGAGTCTGGAGAGAATAAATCAAGTGCAAATTATTAGTATATAATCCCCAAATTAACTATTCTTTGAATTCACCATGAGAAGAAACTCTAATAGGTTCTTTCAACCTTGAGAGCCTTTGGGGCATTACTAGGTTCTGTTATGAAGAACTGAAATCGGATAAAACTGTGTTATTTGAAGAAAAATGATTGTTGTGAATAAAGAAATATTGATTATACGAATGCAGGTAACCCCTTTAAAATACTGATTTTTCACAGGACATTCCTGGTGGTCACAGGAATTCCAGATTAAGAATCTGCCTTGCAACAAAGGGGACTCAATCCTCGTTCAATCCTTGGTTGGGGATATAAGATCCGACATGCAGCAGAGCAACTAAGTCCAGGTACCACAAAGACAGAGCAGGCATACTCCAGAGCCGCCCTGCCAGGATGAAAGGGCTAGCGTGATGCAAAAAAGATCTCGTGACCCACAACTAAGGCCCATGGGAGTCAAATAAATATTTACAAAAATATACTGATTCTGCTTCCTTTGGTATATAATCAGAAGTGAGACTCTGAGATCCTACACATGTTCTGTTTTTAATATTTGAGGAACCTCCGTACTGCTTTCCATGTACTATTTACATTCCCACCAACCATCCACAAGAGTTCCTGTTACCTGTATTGTGCAGGTATGTGGCACATGCACGTGATTTGGAAAGACATGGAGAGAACCCCACTGCACTGGCAGCAAGAGATAGCAGCTGCATCATCTCCAGAATAAGCCTTTGTACTCCAGATTGCTGTGGAACTGATGGTCCTGGGAGTCTACGCATAATCCTTCCCTGTGCCCGTGAGCTAAGTCGCTTCAGTCATGTCTGACTCTTTGCGACCCTATGGACTGTAGTCCACCAGACACCTCTGCCCATGGAGTAGGTTGCCATGCCCTCCTCCTGATTCAGGGATCAAACCCGCGTCTCTAATGTCTCCTGCACTGGCAGGTGATTCTTTATCACTAGCACCACCTGGGGAGCCCAATCTTTCCTTACATCCTGAGATTTAATGGCCCCTCCCTAACAAAATCCCTCAGCCATCAAAGTTTAGCACCATTTTCCTTCTAGGTTGAAAGACCCTTATGAAATTTCATCTGGTTCAACACACTCTCCACACATTCAGTGATAATTCATCCATCATGCTATGCAACCCCCAGAACGATTCCAAGGTTTAACAACTCATGCATTTATGATGGAATAATACACATGAAGGCGCCCAAGCAGCAAACTGGATTCAAGACAGCTTCTTATCAGTCACAGTGAGCTCAGCCAGCCCCAAAACTGTCATCTCCGACTCTAATAATAAAAAGAAGATGTGTATGCTGATGCACATGTCCCAGTGAGACGTCAACAACTTCCAAAGATGTACTCCAAGGTCTTGTTTCCCTTCCAAATTCATCGGAAACCTTCATTGCAACTCAAAATAACAGAAAATACTAAAAGTAATCAACAATATCATCTCCAGGATTTTACAAAGAGTTATTTTAAGGTTGCACAGTGATTCTTGCCCTTCCTAAAGACTCACAAAATCCACTCCATGGAGTTGATGCTGTGGGGAACCTTCTGGATCCCACCTCCAGGACCAATGCACCCATCCCTCCCTGTGGGCTCAGCTCAGGTCTTGATTCTAACACACTGCAGGGTGACAGTCCTCTTCCCAATTCCACTTCCTCCCTCCACAGGTGTGATCATGACCTTCCCAATCAACCAACACACACAAACCTCAGTCACAGCATCTGTGTCCCAGGGAAACTGAGCTAAGACACTGTGGCATGCCCACCCTTCCAGGCAACCCACAGTTAGCCATGAGCCCACATCCAGGTCCTCCAGTCAAAACTGAGACCAGCTTTGTCAACAGTTCCACACAACGTGATCCCACAACTGTTCCAGGAAAGAGCCAATTCTGATTCCAAGTTGGAATGGTTTCTTTGCCTTGCTTCTCACTGCTGTGGTTATTGTAATCCTCATAATGGCAAGCCTCAGGGGACCCTCCCTCATGGCCTGACTGTTAAACTAAAGTGCCTCTGTTGAGCTCACAGGGAGATGCTCTGTCCTCCCAACCTGTGAATGGCTGCAGGAAAGAAGAGATGCACACAGGAGGCTGGCTGTCCCTGAGCTGCACTGCAAGACTGATGGCCCTTTACTGATGGCCCTTTTCACCTCACTTCCCCACTGCCTCTCCCCCTCCATCCTCCCTTCTGACTTTATTTCCTCACTGCTTCTTTCTCTGGTTTCATAACAGAATCTGGCATCCAGGCACCAACAAGATGGTTATTTTCAGATATTAGTTAGCCATCTTCTTGGTCGGCTGGTTTTCTAAATGAAGTCCCATTGTTTGCCTCAAGAAGTCATCTCCCTGTAGCACTGGCCCCTCTCCCAGGCAGCAGAGTGAGCTTGAACTGGGTCACACCACTGTGCTTGCAACACACGCATACACCATTCATAGGGCTCATCCAGAGGTCGAAAAATGCCTCCTCTCACAATTCTCCTAGACCCCCGATAGCTTCCTTTCCACTCTCCCACATTTTTTCACCATTTTTCTGACTCTGTTGAGCAACAGGGCTAAACAGTAGAGACCACTGGGCCCGGGCAACACACAGAAACACACAAGCTGCAAATGCAAGGGCACTGGGCACTCAGTATGGAGACCAAGAAACTGGCCCTCCTGGGAAAACATGCCAGGAACTGGGGATATCACAAAGTTTTAAAGGCCCTTGAGATTTGGCTCGATTGAGCTCAGTGAAGAAGTCACAGAGAAAGGCCCCAATCTCACTGGCGCCTGTTGTCCCTGACTAACCTAATTGGAAGATACTCCAGCTCTTTAAGGAAGTGGGGCCTCCTTCATAGCCCCTTAGATTCCAAAGCTTCTGGCCACTCTAACCACAGTAAAATCAGTATCCCCCACTCTGAGTAGATAAACCGCTGAAAGCAATGTGTTTCCCCACTACAGCCCTCATTATGAAGTCTCCCATTAACAGGATTACCAATCCTCACAGGCTTCCATTCTTAAGATCTTATTATCCAATCAGCCCACATGTTGCACCCCAAGACCTGAGCCTATTAATAACCCTGACTCCACATCCCACACAGCTGTGTACAGCACTCCTGTCACTGACTTCACAATTCCAGGAAAACCTCCCTTTTCCGATTAATTTTAATTAACGAAGACAACCCACTCCTACTCACTCTATCAAAGGTCTGTTAGCTAGAAGCATTTTCAACCTATTTTTAATCTCTGACAATATTCCACCAAAAACATTCCCACAAACAACCAGGCCTCAATACTTGAAGCTAACTGCTCCTTGTCCACCTGCCCCACATAACCATCTTAGGTTTAGTGTAGCACTGACAGTCAACCTTGATGCGCAAAATCTAAAACTATCCCTCAAATGTCTTCAGGGTCTCTGATCTCCTAAGATATTTTCCCACTCCTCCGATCTCGTAAGATATTTTCCCACTCTTATACACCACTTTCCACTGCACTTGTCAGCAGTCCATAATTCAGCATTATCCACACTCAGTCTCACTGACTGGAAAACTACCAACCAAAACTCACTTTTTTAATCAAATAAAACAGTAGTATCAGACCAAAGAGGCATCCCAGATGCCTCAGTGGTAACAATCCTCCTGCCAATGGAGATGCAAGAGATGGGGGTTTTATCCTTGACTCAGAAGATCCTCAAGATTAGGAAATGGCAACTCACTCCAATATTCTTGCCTGGGATATCCCATGGACACAGGTGCCTGGCAGGCTACACTCCATGGGGTCTCAAACAGTCGGAAATATCTGAGCATAGAGACAATTTTATATATTTTTCTTTGATTCTAGAGCTCATACCAGTAACCAGCATCACTGAAAATAATCTTCTAATAGAAGTATTAGACAATGTTGAAGACACAAGACAGGTCTTAATTAGATTAGCAAACAAACAGTAATACTAGATATTTAATATTGAATATTTCCCAGTTCATGTGAAGCTGAAATTCATTTAGGTTAATTTCTCTTGTAATTGTTTGATTTGTAAATGCTTACTTTTTTTTTAACAGTTGAATTAGAGCTCACTTACAGATGCACCTAAGCAATATTATCCAAAAACAAAGACACACTGAGACAAACATAAATGCAGATCGACAGACATGTGAGCTCTCATACTTTCCTGCTTGAGATTTAAAATGTCTCTTTCACCTATTTCTTCCCACCCCCCACCCCGTGGTTTAAAATTCTAATTTGCCCAAGACTGAAATCCCTGGAAACATGGGTTACATACTTCAAGGACATGGCATAGGTTGCAAGCTATGCAGGGTCGCTTCAGTCCTGTCCAACCCCCTGCATGCCTGTGGACTCTAGCCCACCAGGCTCCTCTGTCCAAGATGGGACTCTCCAGGCAAGAATACTGGAGTGGGTTCCATTCACTCCTCCAGGTGATCTTCCCTACCCAGGGATCAAATCCACATCTCCTGTGTCTCCCCCAGGGGCTAGCAGTTTCTTTACCACTAGAGTCATCCGGGAAAGCCCTGGCAAAGGTTAACTTTCAGCTTTTATTTGACAGGTCTTTTTAACAAGCTTGCTGTTTTTAATTCCACATGAAAAAGAATTGGTTTTGCACTTTCAAAGAAAAAAAAATTCATCTTAACCAGTTTTCTCCAGAGTCTAAACAATATGGCTATCCTGTATCAAACAAGTTATTTTTCCTTTCTATAGCCATAGCTTTATGGCTAAAATACAGATCAAATAGTGCTCAAATTGAGTGTGATAACAGGGCAAGAAGGACTGATAACAATCTTGGAATGTCCCTCCAAGGAGATGGGGGTGTTTAACGAGAAGAATCTAAAGGGGTAAAAAAAACTTGCTAGAGTGGGGGAACCTGGGCTCCCCCTCCCCACTCAGAGACTGGGGCAGTTAGAAGGGGACGAGCTGATGGACAGGGAGACAGAGGGGTTGGGAGGGCTGTAAGGCCACAACAGGACAAAGAATGGAGAGAGAAAGGCAGTGGGGGACACTGTTGGAGCTGTGGGCTGGCCAAAGAGAGTTGACTTAAAAAGTGAAGATTTGATCAGCCAAAATATAATGTGACATTGTAATATGGATAATCATCTTCACAAATCACATAGTTCTTTTTTCAGTTGTAACTTCTCTTTACATAGTTTTAAGTTACCTTTATTTACCTCACAGTAGGCAGAGAGGAGGATCCAGGAGCCAAATTGGATGGTGCTAAGCCTGGGGTTGGTTGGCAAGGGCCCTTGCAAAGCTGAACAATCTCAACATTTGTCCCCTATCTTATCTATGGTGCTGCAAGACTTGCACTCACAGGAGACAGTCAGGACATTCACATTCACGGCAGCTTCCGTGCAGGTTAGAAGCAAGGTCAGAGGAATGCACTACTTTGTATTGAAGCCTAAACAAAACTATTTAATTTCCCTAACACCCTGGTAAGAGAAACCCAAGAAAGATGGTAGGTGTTGCAAGAGGGCATCAGAGGGCAGACACACTGAAACCACACTCACAGAAAACTAGTCAATCTAATCACACTAGGACCACAGCCTTGTCTAACTCAATGAAACTAATCCATGCCCACAGGGCAACCAAAGACGGGCGAGTCATGGTGAAGGGTCTGACAGAATATGGTCCACTGGAGAAGGAAATGGCAAACCACTTCAGTATTCTTGCTTTGAGAAACCCATGAACAGTATGAAAAGGCAAAATGATAGGATAATGAAAGAGGAACTCCCCAGGTCAGTAGGTGCCCAATATGCTACTAGAGATCAGTGGAGAAATCAGTCCAGAAAGAATGAAGGGATGGAGCCAAAGCGAAAAGCAATACCCAGTTGGGGATGTGACTGGTGATAGAAACAAAGTCCGATGCTGTAAAGAGCAGTATTGCATAGGAACCTGGAAAGTCAGGTCCATGAATGAAGGCAAATTGGAAGTGGTCAAACAGGAGATGGCAAGGGTGAACGTTGACATTCTAGGAATAAGCAAACTAAAATGGACTAGAATGGGTGAATTTAACTCAGATGACCATTATATCTACTACTGCGGGCAGGAATCCCTCAGAGGAAATGGAGTAGCCATCAAGGTCAACCAAAGAGTCTGAAATGCAGTACTTGGATGCAATCTCAAAAATGACAGAATGATCTCTGTTAGTTTCCAAAGCAAACCATTCAATATCAGAGTAATCCAAGTCTATGCCCCAACCAGTAATGTTGAAGAAGCTGAAGTTGAACTGTTCTATGAAGACCTACAAAACATTTTAAAACTAACACCCCAAAAAGATGTCCTTTTCATTATAGGGAACTGAAATGCAAAAGTGGGAAGTCAAGAAACACCTGAGTAACAGACAAATTTGGCCTTGGAATGCGGAATGAAGCAGGGCAAAGACTAATAGAGTTTTGCCAAGAAAATGCACTGGCCATAGCAAACACCCTCTTCCAACAACACAAGAGAAGACTTTACATTCGGACATCACTAGATGGTCAACACCGAAATCAGATTGATTATATTCTTTGGAGTGAAAGATGGAGAAGCTCTATACAATCAACAAAAACAAGACCAGGAGCTGACTGTGGCTCAGATCATGAACTCCTTATTACCAAATTCAGACTTAAACTGAAGAAAGCAGGGAAAACCGCTGACCATTCAGGTATGACCTAACTCAAATCCCTTATTATTATACAGTGGAAGTGAGAAATAGATTTAAGGGCCTATATCTGATAGAGTGCGTGATTAACTATGGACAGAGGTTCAAGACATTGTACAGGAGACAGGGATCAAGATCATGCCCATGGAAAAGAAATGTAAAAAAGCAAAACGGCTGTCTGGGGAGGCCTTACAAATAGCTGTGAAAAGAAGAGAGGCGAAAAGCAAAGAAGAAAAGAAAAGATATAAGCATCTGAATGCAGAGTTCCAAAGAATAGCAAGAAGAGAGAAGAAAGCCTTCTTCAGTGATCATGCAAAAAAATAGAGGAAAAGAACAGAATGGAAAAGACTAGAGACCTCTTCAAGAAAATTAGAGATACCAAGGGAACATTTCATGCAAAGATGGCTCCATAAATGACACAAATGGTCTGGACCTAACAGAAGCAGAAGATACTAAGAAGAGGGCAAGAATACACAGAAGAACTGTACAAAAAAGATCTTCAGGACCCAGATAATCACGATGGTGTGATCACTAATCTAGAGCCAGACATCCTGGAATGAGAAGTCAAGTGGGCCTTAGAAAGCATCACTACAAACAAAGCTAGTGGAAGTGATGGACAGTTGAGCTATTTCAAATCCTGAAAGATGACGCAGTGAAAGTGTTGCACTCAATATGCCAGCATATTTGGAAAACTCAGCAGTAGTCACAGGACTGGAAAAGGTCAATTTTCATTCCAATACCAAAGAAAGGCACTGCCAAAGAATGCTCAAACTACCACACAATTGCACTCATCTCACATGCTAGTAAAGTAATGCTCAAAATTTTCCAAGCCAGCCTTCAGCAATACATGAACCATAAACTTCCTGATGTTCAAGCTGGTTTTAGAAGAGGCAGAGGAACCAGAGATCAAATTGCCAACATTTGCTGGATCATGGAAAAAGCAATAGAGTTTCAGAAAAACATCTATTTCTGCTTTATTGACTATGCCAAAGCCTTTGACTGTATGGATCACAAGAAACTGTTGAAAATTCTGAGAGAGATGGGAATACCAGACCACCTGACCTGCCTCTTGAGAAATCTGTATGCAGGTCAGGAAGCAACAGTTAGAACTGGACATGGAACAAGAGACTGGTTCCAAATAGGAAAAGGAGTACATCAAGGCTGCATATTGTCACCCTGCTTATTTAACTTATATGCAGAGTACATCATGAGAAATGCTGGACTGGAAGAAGCACAAGCTGGAATCAAGATTGCCAGGAGAAATATCAATAACCTCAGATATGCAGATGACACCACCCTTATGGCAGAAAGTGAAGAGGAACTAAAAAGCCTCTTGTTGAAAGTGAAAGAGGAGAGTGGAAATGTTGGCTTAAAGCTCAACATTCAGCAAACGAAGATCATGGCATCCGGTCCCATCACTTCATAGGAACAGATGCGGAAACAGTGGAAACAGTGTCAGACTTTATTTTTCTGGGCTCCAAAATCACTGCAGATGGTGATTGCAGCTATGAAATTAAAAAACACTTACTCCTTGGAAGAAAAGTTATAACCAACCTAGACAGCTGGAGAGTGAAAAAGTTGGCTTAAAGCTCAACATTCAGAAAACGAAGATCATGGCATCTGGTCCCATCACTTCATGGGAAATAGATAGGGAAACAGTGGAAACAGTGTCAGACTTTATTTTGGGGGGCTCCAAAATCACTGCAGATTGTGACTGCAGCCATGAAATTAAAAGATACTTACTCCTTGGAAGGAAAGTTATGACCAACCTAGATAGCATATTAAAAAGCAGAGACATTACTTTGCCAACAAAGGTCTGCCTAGTCAAAGCTATGATTTTTCCTGTGGTCATGTATGGATGTAAGAGTTGGACTGTGAAGAAGGCTGAGGGCCGAAGAATTGATGCTTTTGAACTGTGGTGTTGGAGAAGACTCTTGAGAGTCCCTTGGACTGCAAGGAGATCCAACCAGTCCATTCTGAAGGAGATCAGCCCTGGGATTTCTTTGGAAGGAATGATGCTAAAGCTGAAACTCCAGTACTCTGGCCACCTCATTCGAAGAGTTGACTCATTGGAAAAGACCCTGATTCTGGGAAGGATTGGGGGCAGGAGGAGAAGGGAACAACAGAGGATGAGATGGCTAGATGGTATCACTGACTCAATGGACATGAATTTGAGTAAACTCCAGAAGTTGGTGATGGACAAGGAGGCCTGGTGTGCTGATATTCATGGCATCGCAAAGAGTCAGACACGACTAAGCGACTGAACTGAACTGAATATTTCATTGCATTGCTAGACCACATCTTCTTTACCCATTCATTACTTGATGGACTTTCAAGTTGTTTTCATTTTTAGCTATTATGAATAAGCCTGCTGCGAACATTAGTGTATAAGTTTTTGTACAGACATATGTATGTAACTCTCTTGAAATTATTCCTTCATACTACCTGGGTGTGGAATTGCTGAGTCGTGTGGTAACTCTATGCTGAACTTTTTGAGAAACTGTCAGATTATTTTCCATAGTAGTCGCTCCATTTCACATTCCTACAATGAATGAGGCTCCAATTTTTCCACATCCTCGCCAACTCTTGTTATTTTTTGTTTTCTGTTTAGATATTTATTTCTTTGCCTGCATCGGGTGTTAGTTGTGGCATGCGGGGTCTTTGTAGTGGCACGCAGACTCAGTAGCTGCTCCTCAGCACGTAGGCTCTTAATTCCCTGAACAGGGATCAAACCTGCATCCCCCGCGTTGGCAGTCGGGCTCTTCTCCACCACCCCCCATCAGGGAAGTCCCGTCATAAGTTTTTAAGTCTTCATAGTAAAATTTTAAAATTGATAAGTGTGAGTTCTCCAATTTTGTGGTTTTTCAAGAATGTTTTGGCTATTCTGGGTCTCTTGTAATTCTACATAAACTTTAAAATCAGCTTGTTCAGTTTTTCAAAAAAGGCTGTTGGGATGCTGACATAGACTGCACTGTTTGTGGATTTAACTCAGGGAGTGATGACGTTGGATGAAAGCTTCCCATTGGGAACACAATGATTTTCCATTTATTTATATCTTCTCTAATTTTTTCAATAATATTTTATATTTTTCAGTATATAAGTGTTGTACTATTTGATTAAATTTATTCCCATGTAACTTACTCTTTTTAATGTGATCGTTTATAGAATTGCTTTCTTAATTTCATTTTTAGATTGTTCATTGTTAGTATGAAATGTAGCTGACTTTTGTTTATTGATCTTTTAGTCTACAATCTTGCTGAACTCACTTATTAAATCTAGTAGATTTCTGGTGAATTTTTTAGGGTTTCCTGTACTTACGAGCATGTCATCTGCAAATAAAGATGGTTTCACGTCTTCTTTTCCAATTAGGATGCCTTTGGCTTTTCCTTGCCTAACTGCCTGGCTGGGGTCTCCAGCAGTGCTGAAGAGAAGTGGTAAAGTGGACATCGTTGCCCGCCTGATCCCAGTGGGAAAGCTGTTGGCCTCTCACCATGAAGTGTGATGTCAACTGTGGGTCCCTCTTAGAGATGCTTTATCAGGTGAAGAACATTCCCATCTGGTTGGTTGAGTGTTTTTGTCATGAATGGAGGTCAGGTTTCTTCTCATGCTTTTGTTGCTTCTATTGGTGATCATGTGGCTTTCTTCCCTTATTTATTTAGTGTGACTTGTAACACAGATTAAGTTGCACATGTTGAACAAACCTTACATTCTTGGCATTAATTCCACTTACTCACGTATAATCCTTTTTATGTGCTGGTGGATTCAGTTTGCTGGTTATGGCGTGCAGGCTCAGTTGCCCCGAGTCATATGGGATCTTAGTTCCCTGACCAGGGACTGAAAGGCAAAGTCCCCTGCATTGGAAGTGGGGACTTAACCACTGGACCACCAGGGGAGCCCTAGAGATGTGACTCTTGCTGAGGACCCCATGTATGCGGTGAGTCACTTTCCTTGCTGCTTTGAAGACTCTCTGTGCGTTTTCCTTCAACAGTTGAGTTAATATGTATACAGGTTTGAATCTCTTTAGATTTATCCCACTTGGAGATTGTGAGCTTCTTGGGTGTGTAGATTAATGTCTTTTAAAAATCAAATTTGGGACATTTTGGTGATTCCTTCTTTGTATCTTCTTTCTTCCCCTTCTCTCACTCCTCTCCTGGGACTCTTACTCCGGGTATTTTGGGGTCTTAGCTGTGCCTTGCAGGTCTCTTTAGCTCTGTTCATTTTTTAAATTTTTTCTGTTTCTTGTACTGGATCATCTAAACTGACCTGTCTGCAAGTTCAGTGATTCTTCCGCCTGCTCACATGTGCTGTTGAGCATTTTGAGTGAATTTTTTATTCCTGTGATTATACTTTTCAACTCCATAATTTCTATTTGATTCCTTAATTTTTTATTATGTTAAAATACGCATAATGTGAAATCTGCCACTTTAACCATTTTTAAATGTACAGCTCAGTGGCATTCAGTATGCTCACATTGCTGTGTAACTGCTACCACTGTCCGTCTCCAGGATGTTTGTTTTATCATCTGTGCTGAAACTTTGTGCCCATCAGATGCTAACTCCTCATGCTCCCTTCCTGCAGCCCCTGGTTCCCACCGCTCTATGCTCTGCCTCTATGAATAACTATCCTGAGGACCGCGTCTAAGTGGAATCATACCATGCTTGTCTCTTCAGTTCAGTTCAGTCGCTCAGTTGTGTCTGACTCTTTGCAACCCCATGGACTGCAGCATGCCAGGCTTCCCTGTCCATCACCAACTCCCAGAGCTTACTCAAACTCATGCCCATCAAGTCAATGATGCCATCCAACCATCTCATCCTGTCGTCCCCTTCTCCTCCCGCCTTCAATCTTTCCCAGCATCAGGATCTTTTCCAATGAATCAGTTCTTCACATCAGGGGGCCAAAGTATTGGAGTTTCAGCTTCAGCATCAGTCCTTCCAATGAATATTCAGGACCGATTTCCTTTAGGATGGACTGGTTGGTTCTCCTTGCAGTCCAAGGGACTCTCAAGAATCTTCTCTAACACCACAGTTCAAAAGCATCGATTCTTCAGCACTCAGCTTTCTTTATAGTCAACTCCCACATCCATACGTGACTATTAGAAAAACCAATAGCTTTGACTACATGCACCTTTGTTGGCAAAGTACTGTCTCTGCTTTTTAATGTGCTGTCTAGGTTAGTCATAGCTTTTCTTCCAAAGAGCAAGTGTCTTTTAGTTTCATGGTTTGTCCTCTTGTGTCTGCTTACTTCTCACAGCATGGTGACTTGAAGCTTCATCCATGCCGTATCATGAGATGACCACTCTTGGATATCTCTGGTCTTTCTGGCTTAAGGAAAGAGAACTCTAGAAGGTCTTATACAGCAGCTAAATGCTCTGGTGTGAAGAGGCCACGTGCCACGTCCCCTCACACCCCGTTGGCCAACACTGGTCACACGGTCCCGCTGACCACGAGAGGCAGCAGCGTGGCTCTCTGTGCACTGGCCGGCGCAGAGCTGGCACGAGTGAGCACACAGCCCTCCCTCCTCCGTTCACAGCCCCGCACCTACCTACCCCACCTTAGTCATTTAGTCTTGCAGTTCATCTGGTTAGTAATGAGCAGTTGCCTTGGCACTGAACACTGCCTTTTTCATAAGTGATCTGGCGTCATGTTATGAAACTTTCCTATGGTTTCTGCCACGTGAAAACTGTCTGCCTTATCTCTTATCTCGTGTGTGTAGTCGTCCAGATGCTCCTCTGCCGCACCCAAAGCTGCACCTGCGGCAGACCCAGGGATCCCCTCCCCAGTAACATGGCCACCCTTGAACAGTCCTGGTTTTAACACCTAGACCCCACCGGAGTTCTCGTTCTAGCAATATGTACACAGGAACATTTTCTATGAATAGCACCCTGAATCGATAAAAGAACTTTAACAGAATGGCGTGGGGGGATGTTGATGAAATCTCAGACATGATGGCTAGATGATCGCCATCCTGCCAGGGTGTCCTGCAAAGCTCGGGGGTCGACACCCGCCTGTGTGGACGGTGGGGTGAGCTGGGGCTGTGAGAGGCTGCTCACCTGCACACAGGCGTGTTCACATCCATGTTCACCTCTGTGTTGGGAAGTGTTTCACTTACACGTATGTGTACTTACTGGCTTTTAGTTACATTATAATTTTTCCCATGTAGACTTCCAGCTGATATCTTTATGGAGAATGTCTAATTCTTGAGAATAGTCTCTTGCCATTAAATGGAAGAGGCCTGTATCTGAGCAGTCAATCACAGTACATGGCCTAAATTTTTCATATGGTGTCTGTTCTGTAGCATAGATTGTTACCTTTTCCAGACTCTAAAATCTTTCCATGCTCACTGTTATTACTGCTGTGCAGACCGCATTTTCATGTTTACTACGATTATGGATGAACGCTTTGTCCCCATCCACACTCATCAGTTGATTTTTTCCTGTGCAAAGAGTTTGAAGCAAAAGCAAAATACATAAACTTCTAAGCATCATATATCACATCATATATCACCCAGGCTCTATATTTTTTAAAATGTCACCATTTGGAAGAATATGTATTTAATAAGTTTCCAAATGCATTGCACCTGTGGCTACTGTATTTGAGGACAGGATTCAGGCCACAGTCCGGTGTTTAACATCCCCGGTGGGTGATTTCTTTCAGGATGCACACTGCTCAGTTCTCTGGCTGAGTGGTGCCCACTGTTGAAGCATGGTTGGTTCCAGACGTCAGAGCACCGGCCCTTTGGCGACTGGACTGTGTCTTCCTCAGGAGCCAGTTAGCATGGAGCCTCCCAGACCAGACACCACGCTGCCCTCCTGTCAGGGGCTGGAATAAATCCCACACTTTTGTGTCACTGAATCACTGGGCTGTACACCTGAAACTGACAGAGCATTATAAATCAACCACATTTCCATTAAAAAAATTTAAGTAATAGAGGATGGTAATTTAAAGATTAAAAGAAAGCAAGCTGGAGTAAGAGACTGTTAGCAGGAGGCGCTGTGCTGCCACCTGCTGGAAACTCTACTAGTAATCTGTTCAGTTCAGTCTCTGTCGTGTTTGACTCTTTGTCACCCCACGGACTGCAGCACTCCAGGCCTCCCTGTCCATCACCAACTCCTGAGCTTACTCAAACTCATGTCCATCGAGTCAGTGATGCCATCCAACCATCTCATCCTCTGTTGTCCCCCTCTCCTCCCACCTTCAGTCTTTCCCAGAGTCAGGGTCTTTTCCAATGAGTCAGTTCTTCGCATCAGGGGGCCAAAGCATTGGAGCTTCAGCTTCAGCATCAATCCTTCCAATGAATATTCAGGACCGATTTCCTTTAGGATGGACTGGATGGATCTCCTTGCAGTCCAAGGGACTCTCAAGAGTCTTCTCCAACACCACAGTTCAAAAGCATCAATTCTTCAGTAATCAGCTTTCTTCACAGTCCAACTCTCACATCCATACATGATCACTGGAAAAATCATAGCTTTGACTAGACAGAACTTTGTTGACAAAATAATATCTCTGCTTTTTAATATGCTGTCTAGGTTGGTCATAGCTTTTCTTCCAAGGAGCAAGGGTCTTTTAATTTCATGGCTGCAGTCACCATCTGCAGTGATTTTGGAGCCCCAAAAAATAAAGTCTGACACTGTTTCCCCATCTATTTGCCATGAAGTGATGGGACCAGATGCCATAATCTTAGTTTTCTGAATGTTGAGTTTTAACCCAATGTTTTCATTCTCCTCTTTCACATTCATCAAGAGGCTCTTTAGTTCTTCTTCACTTTCTGCCATAAGGGTGGTGTCGTCTGCATATCTGAAGTTACTAATATTTCTCCCGGCAATCTTAATTCCAGCTTGTGCTTCATCCAGTCCACAATTTCATGATGTACTCTGTACATAAGTTAAATAAGCAGGGTAACAATATACAACCTTGATGTACTGCTTTCCCAATTTGGAACCAGTCTATTGTTCCATGTCCAGTTCTATCTGTTACATCTTGACCTGCATACAGATTTCTCAGGAGGCAGGTCAGGTGGTCTGGTATTCCCATCTCTTGAAGAATTTCCCAGTTTTTTGTGATCCACACAGTCAAAGGCTTTGGCATAGTCAATAAAGCAGAAGTAGGTGTTTTTCTGGAACTCTCTAGCTTTTTTATAATCCAACAGGTGTTGGCAATTTGATCTCTGGTTCCTCTGCCTTTTCTAAATTCCGCTTGAACATCTGGAAGTTCATGGTTCACGTACTGTTGAAGCCTGGCTTTGAGATTTTTGAGCATTACTTTGCTAGTGTGTGAAATGAATGCAACTGTGCAGCAGTTGGAGCATTCTTTGACACAGCCTTATCTAACTCAATGAAACTATGAGACATGCTGTGTAGGGGCACCCAAGACAGATGGGTCCTGGTGGAGAGTTCAGACAAAATGTGGTCCTCTGGAGAAGGAAATGACAAACCATGTCAGTATTCTTGCCTTGAGAACCCCATGAACAATATGAAAAGTCAAAAAGATAAGACACTGAAGATGAACTCTCCAGGGCGGCAGGTACCCAATACACTCCTGGAGATCAGTGGAGAAATAACTCCAGAAAGGATGAAGAGACAGTGCCAAAGCAAAAACAACACCCAGTTGTGGATGTGACTGGTGATGGGAGTAAAGTTGATGCTGTAAAGAACAATATTGCGTAGGAACTTGGAAAAATGTTTTCATTCTCCTCTTTCACATTCATCAAGAGGCTCTTTAGTTCTTCTTCACTTTCTGCCATAAGGGTGGTGTCGTCTGCATATCTGAAGTTACTAATATTTCTCCCGGCAATCTTAATTCCAGCTTGTGCTTCATCCAGTCCACAATTTCATGATGTACTCTGTACATAAGTTAAATAAGCAGGGTAACAATATACAACCTTGATGTACTGCTTTCCCAATTTGGAACCAGTCTATTGTTCCATGTCCAGTTCTATCTGTTACATCTTGACCTGCATACAGATTTCTCAGGAGGCAGGTCAGGTGGTCTGGTATTCCCATCTCTTGAAGAATTTCCCAGTTTTTTGTGATCCACACAGTCAAAGGCTTTGGCATAGTCAATAAAGCAGAAGTAGGTGTTTTTCTGGAACTCTCTAGCTTTTTTGATAATCCAACAGGTGTTGGCAATTTGATCTCTGGTTCCTCTGCCTTTTCTAAATTCCGCTTGAACATCTGGAAGTTCATGGTTCACGTACTGTTGAAGCCTGGCTTTGAGATTTTTGAGCATTACTTTGCTAGTGTGTGAAATGAATGCAACTGTGCAGCAGTTGGAGCATTCTTTGACACAGCCTTATCTAACTCAATGAAACTATGAGACATGCTGTGTAGGGGCACCCAAGACAGATGGGTCCTGGTGGAGAGTTCAGACAAAATGTGGTCCTCTGGAGAAGGAAATGACAAACCATGTCAGTATTCTTGCCTTGAGAACCCCATGAACAATATGAAAAGTCAAAAAGATAAGACACTGAAGATGAACTCTCCAGGGCGGCAGGTACCCAATACACTCCTGGAGATCAGTGGAGAAATAACTCCAGAAAGGATGAAGAGACAGTGCCAAAGCAAAAACAACACCCAGTTGTGGATGTGACTGGTGATGGGAGTAAAGTTGATGCTGTAAAGAACAATATTGCGTAGGAACTTGGAAAGTTAGGTCCATGAGTCAAGGCAAATTGGAAGTGGTCAAATAGGATATAGCAAGATGAACATTGACATTTTAGGAATCAGTGAACTAAAATGTACTGGAATGGGTGAATTTAACTCAGATGATCATTATATCTACTACTGTGGGGGAAAATCCCTTGGAAGAAATGGAAAAGCCCTCATAGTCAACAAGAATCCAAAATGCAGTACGTGGGTGCAATCTCAAAAATGACAGAATGATCTCTGTTCATTTTCAAGGCAAACTATTCAATAGGGTTTCAATACTACAATTCAATACTACAATTACTGTAGTAATCCGAGTCTATGTCCTAACCAGTAATGCTGAAGAAGCTGAAGTTGAACGGTGCTATGAAGACCTACAAGACCTTCTAGAACTAACACCCAAAAAAGATGTCCTTTTCATTATAGGGGACTGGAATGCAAAAGTAGGTAGGTAAGAGATACCTGGAGTAACAGGCAAATTTGGCCTTGGAGTACAGAGGCAATAAAGTACAAAGGCTAATAGAGTTTTGCCAAGAGAAAGCACTAGTCATAGCAAACACCCTCTTCCAACAACACAAGAGAAGACTATACATGGACATCACCAGAAGGCCCACACCAAAATCAGTGTGATTATATTCTTTGCAGCCAAAAATGGAGAAGCTCTATACAGTCAGCAAAAACAAGACCAGGAGCTGACTGTGGCTCAGATCATGAACTCCTTATTGCCAAATTCAGACTTAAATTGAAGAAAGTAGTTAAAACCACAAGACCATTCAGGTATGACCTAAATCAAATCCCTTACAATTATACAGTGGAAGTGACAAATAAATTTACGGGATTAGATCTGATAGAGTGCCTGAAGAACTATGGACAGAGGTTTGCAACATTGTACAGGAGGATGTTATCAAAACCATCCACGAGAAAAAGAAATGCAAAAAGGAAAAATGGTTGTCTGAGGAAAGCTTACAAATAGCTGAGAAAAGAAGAAAAGTGAAAGGCAAAGGAGAAATGGAAAGATATACCCATCTGTACGCAGAGTTCCAAAGAATAGCAAGGAGAGATAAGAAAGCCTTCCCAGGATCAGTGCAAAGCAAGAGAGGAAAACAATAGAATGGGAAAGACTAGAGATCTCTTCAAGAAAATTAGAGATACCAAGGGAATATTTCATGCAAAGATGGGCACAATAAAGAACAGAAATGGTATGGACCTAACAGAAGCAGAAGATATTAAGAAGAGGTGGCAAGAATACACAGAAGAACTGTATAAAAAAGATCTTCATGACCCAGATAATCACGATGGTGTGATCACTCACCTAGAGCCAGACATCCTGGAATGTGAAGTCAAGTGGGCCTTAGGAAGCATCACCACGAACAAAGCTAGTGGATATGATGGAATTCCAGTGGAGCTATCAAATCCTGAAAGATGATTCTGTGAAAGTGCTGCACTCAATATGCCAGCAAATTTGGAAAACTCAGCAGTGGCCACAGGACTGGAAAAGGTCAGTTTTCATTCCAATCCCAAAGAAAGGCAATGCCAAAGAATGCTCAAAACTCTCCTAATAAACACCCACTTAGCCATCAATTGTGGGAGATGACTGAATAGTTACAGTGAAAATGAGTTGCAATCCTCTGCATCAAAAAGGTGACCACCCTGCCTTGGTGTAGCCGTGGCCACACTCCATTCTCAGGACCCTGGAGGTAGTGGAGAGTGGGAAGCACCAGCCTGGAGAGGGGGTGGAGGGCAAACCCATGTCTCCACCGTCTGGGTCCAGTGGCCTCAGGTTAGGCCAGGATGAGGAGGGGAGCCGCTTCCAGCTCCCACCTTTCTCCCCTTGGCTGTGGTTCCTCAGGTGAGGCTGTCCATGCAGGAGGAGGTAGTGAGACTCCTCAGCACACTGCCCCCTGCAGGGCTCAGACGGATGTGGGGAGGTGAGTCCTTATATGTTGATTCTGTATCCCGATGTTATGACACTGAGAGCCAAAGAATTGATGCTTTCAAACTGTGGTGTTGGAGAAGACTCCTGAGAGTCCCTTGGACTGCAAGGAGATCCATCCAGTCCATCCTAAAGGAGATCAGTCCTGAATATTCATTGGAAGGACTATGCTGAAGCTGAAACTCCAATATTTTGACCCCCTGATGCGAAGAACTGACTCATTGGAAAAGACCCTGACTCTGGGAAAGATTGAGGAGGAGAAGGGAACAACAGGAGTATGAGATGGTTGGATGGCATCCCTGACTCAATGGATATGAGTTTGAGTAAGCTCCAGGAGTTAGTGATGGACAGGGAGGCCTGGCGTGCTGCAGTCCATGGGGTCACAGGGAGTTGGACACGACTGAGTGACTGAACAACTGGCTACCTCTACATCCTCTTTAGAGAAATGTCTGTTCAAATCCTTTGTCCATTACTGAACTGGGTTGTTTGTTTTGTTTCTGTTGAGTTTTAGGAGTTCTCTACATGTTCTAAATTATAACCATTTCTCAGGTATGTGGCTTGCAAAGATTATTTTCCATTCTCTGGGTTGCCTTTTTAGTCTGCCAATAGTGTCTTTGGATAAACAAAATTTTTAAATTCTCATAAAGTCTCATTTCCCTTGTTTTTTTCTTTTGTTGCCTATACCTTTGGTGTCATACCTAAGAAGTCATTGCCAAATCCAAAGTCATGCATCTTTTTTATTCTGTGTTTAACAGGTTTTTAATAGATATATATTTATTGATTTGGCTGCACCAGGTCTCAGCTGCAGCACGCAGGATCTAGTTCCCTGGCCAGGGGTCAAACCCAGGCTCTCTACACTGGCAGTGTTGAGTCTTAGCCACTGGACCACTAGAGAAGACTTTATAGTATTAGGTCTTAAAATTAAATCTTTGACCCACCCTGAGTTAAGTTTTGTATACAGTGTGAGGCGAACATTGCACTTACTTCCTGCAAAGGGACACCTTGTCTTCCCAGGACCCTTCGTTGACAAGACGGTCGGCTCCTCACTGAACAGGGCTGTGTGAGGCTGCCTCTGGCCTGGGTTCCCCCTGCCCCAAGTCAGGCCCTCTGCCAGCAGCGCATGGGGTCCCCAAAGGGCTTGGCCTGGAGGACAGACTCAGCTCTAGGCGGGGGATGGCTCCGCCTCAGCCCGAAGATGGGGCCCCCAAGGGTGCCAGCACTCTGGCTACGTCTGGGCACAGCTCAAGCCATTCCTAGACTAACTGGAGCCCAGCAGTCTGGCCAGGCCAGGCTTACCAGCAGCACGAGTATGACGCCCACTGGGCTTCCAGAACTACTGGGTGCCCACCTGCTCCCTGGCTGGGCTCCACTGTCTCGACAATGAAATCTGTGATATTATGCAGTCAGCCCGGGGACCTTGAAGAAGGAGGCGAATCAACAGCAGACAAACTCCCCTAGAAACAGGGGAGGAGAAACTGGTTCTGCAGTAAGGGTGGGTGAAGAAGGTCACGTAGAATGTCCCCGATGTATCAGTAAATAAAGGATGTGGCAGCAACAGCCGGCAGCTGGCAGCCACACCGCCGCATGAAGCAGCCTTCGGGGACCCAGGTGAGCAAGCAGAGAAGGCTGGGCCCAGGGAGCCGAGGTGCAGATCAAAGGAATAGTTTCAGTGAGCCCCGCCGCTCGCATCTTCCCACACATAGAAAGAAACCTGAGTCGTCTGGTTTTCTTTAATGAACAGTATCTTTTGATGTTCTGACTGCCAGGTCTGTGTTGCAATAAGTGCTATAAATCCTGGCTCCTCCCTTACCTTGCCGCAGCTGTCCTTCAGAGCCGCCTGAGAGGCTGTCTTCTGTCTGCCAAATAACACACGTTCTTAGTGGTCCCCAGCCTGGATCTGTGGGGGTTGCCTCTTTGTGAAGGACCCCTTTGTCAGAGGCTCCTCCTCTGCCCTGCTTCTGGCCAGGACTTTGTACTTCTGTTCTTTTACGGATCTCTCTTCCATTTGTAACATGATTATTTAACCAAGTCCAGAATGAACCAAGATCCACACCCTTGTGGATTAACACATGTTAAGCCAGAGGTGCTTCCATTTTACACGTTACTGATGTCTGATATTTTAAACACACGTTTTCTCTCTCATTTTAACCTCTGCTTATTCCAATACGTGAATATCTCACCTGCTGGAAGTAACTTGGGTTACATGGTGTGAATGCAATTCACACTCCATGGCAGGAAAAGAAAAAGTTAAACAAGAAGTCTCTCCCCCAGGGTGCATCACGTATCTGCATTACACACCCACCAAAACTCTGCCAGCAGCAGAAATACCTGCTCAACCGCAAAAAGCAACATTCTCCAGCACCAAGGAGACAACTCCCTAAAAGATAACATTCCTCCTTGAGCTTGTAAGGGGTCACGTGACCCACTGGGATGAGCTTAGACCTGGATTAGGGAAACTGTCAATAATACATCTGAGGTGCAGCCCTCCGCTCATATACAACAATTTACACAGCCTGTGTCTCGACTTCTAACCAGGAAGCAGTTCTCAGAGTTTTCTGACATGCTCTTTCTAGTTTATAATCCTCACATTTGGCTTAAATAAAAGTTTCCATTTCTTTCTTTGACTGTTTAATTTTTCGTTGATAGTGGCTTTCTTCCAACTTTACTCTCCATCCAAGAATGAGGCACACTGGCCACGTCTCCTTGGGCCTGTGTGAGAGTCTCCCTGTAGAGACCTATTTGTGAAAATGCCGGGTACCAGAGGTTGTTGACACGTACGTTTTGACTGTCAGCTGCCCGTGCCCCCAAGTGTCCTCCAGCGCCAGGCAGCCAATGAGCCCCTTCCCATCGCTCTGAGTGATGTGTGTTTCCAGAACTTTGTGTAAATGGGATCAAACAGCATGTGCTTTCTTGTTGTCCAGCTCTCATTCAGCCTGTGTCCCGAGAGGCAGCAATGGCGCTGCAGGTATCAGCAGTGAACTTTCACCACTGCGCTGTTTTCCTGGTGTACACAGCCCAGTGTGTTTACCTACCAACGTGTGGATGAACATCTGGTTACCTGCGGTTTGGGGCCATTACCAGTAGAGCTGCTCTGAATATCCAAGTCTCTGCATGGACATGTTGCTTCCTGCTGGGTGACTACGTCAGACTGCGGTAGATGCTGGAATATTCTGGTTGAAGGGACGTTCCAAAGCGGTGAAGCATCCACCTTCCCCTCCCAGCTTCATATTAGACTTCGCGGCCTGACCTCTCCACCAGCACCCGCTTTGTTTCAGGTTTTCTAGTGGGTGTGTGATGCTCTGTCATCACAGGTTTAATTCGTATTCCCTGACGACAGGTCAAGCCAAGCACCTTTCCACGTGCTGTTCACCATTTCTGCATCTTCATCCCTGAAGTGGCTGTTCAAAGCTTCTGCCCATTTTCAGGCTGGGATGGCTTCCCTTTATTGAGTGTTGAGAGTTCTTTGTATAAATATATTCCAGATGCAAGTTCTTTATCAGTGATGTGACTTATGAGTATCATTTCCCAGTCTGTGGCTTTTTATATTTGGCTGCGTGGCTTTGGCTTGCCTTGCGGGATCTTAGTTCCAACCAGGGATCAAACCCAGGCCCTCGGCAGTGAAACTGGGGAGTCGTAACCACTGCACTGGGGAATTCCCATAAATTCTTAATGTTGATGAAGCCTAACTTTTCAATTTTGTCCTCTATTGACCATGCTCTTGGTGTTATGTCTAAGAACACTTTGCTTAACCAAAAGCTCACAAAGATTTTTATCATATATCTCCTTTTAGATTTTTGTAGTTTTAGATCCCAATTATGATCCATTCTGAGTTCATTTTTGTAACAGTGTGAGATTCGTCTTCTGCTTGTAGATATCCAGTGGCTCCAGCATCATTTGATGAAAGATGACCCTTGCTCCACTGACTGTTTTTTGTGATTTTTACTTCAAATCATAAGACAATACATGCCCAGAAGATTCTATTTCTGGGCTTTATTGATGTATGTTGACATCAGTTCCACACTGTCTCAGTTACTATACCTTTACAGTAAGTAGGGCTTCCTGGTAGCTCAACTGGTAAAGAATCTGCCTGCAATGCAGGAGATCCCAGTTTGATTCCTGGGTTGGGAACATCCGTTGGAGAAGGGATAGGTTACCCACTTTGGTATTCTTGGGCTTCCCTGGTGACTCAGATGGTAAAGAACCCTCCTGCAATACGGGAGACGGGTTCGATCCCTGTGGGACCTGGAGAATTCCAGGACTATTCCATGGGGTCACAAAGAGTTGGACACAACTAAGTCCTTTCACTTTTTTCACAGTAAGTCTTAAAGTCAGAGAGTGCAAGTATTTCAAATTTGCTTGTCCTTTTCAAGCTTGTCTTGGCCACCCTTGCCCTTGCATCCTCATATGAATTTTAGGATTAGCTTGTCAATTTCTTTAAAAAACAAAAAAACTGCTGGAATTGAGATGTGTTGCACTGACTCTGCAGTCTGGATCAGAAAGAAGTATCTCAGCAGTATAGTTTTCCCATCTGTGCACAAGGTCTGTCTCTCCACAGATGAGTTTTTCAATTTCTCTCAGAAATGTTTTGTAGGTATTTTTTTTGTTTTGTTTTGCCTCTTGGCATGTGGGGCTTACCTATTCTGGACATTTCTCATAAATGGCCTCATACTATAGGTGGTCTTTTATCATTGGCTTCTTTAACATCGCATGATATTTTCAAGGCTCATCCATGGGGTAGCACATATTAGTGCTCCATTCTTATTTTAGCTAAGTGATCTTCCACTATATGGATTTACTACCTTTTATTTCTCTATCATCGTCTGATGGACACTTGGCATGCTTCTGCTTTTTGGCTTCTGTGAACACCTGTGTACGAGTTTCTGTGTGGACACATGTCACTTTCCATAGATGTGTAGGAGGAGTATTGCTGGGTTACATGGTGACTTTATGTTTGACTTTTGGGAAACTGACAGAAGCTGCTGATTCTCAAAGCTGCAGTTAGTACTTTACGTTTTCATTGACAATGTCTAAGAGTCCCAATTTCCCCACAGCCTCTCCTGTTGTCTTTCTTTTCTATCATAGCCATCGTACTGCCTGGGAAGTGGTATCTCACTGTAGTTTTGATTTCCATCTGTCTGGCTGATGGCTGATGACATTAAGCACCTTTTCATATGTTTTTTGGACACATGCAGATCTTCTCTGGAGAAATGTCTGTTGAGCTCCTTTGCCCATTTTAAAATTGGACTTTTGTGTTTTTATTACTGAGTTGTAGGTATTTTTATGAATTCAAGATCCTTCTCAGATTATATGAGATGTCTAAATATTTTCTCCCACATTATGGATTTTCTTTTCATTTTCTCGATGATATCCTTTGATATATAAAAGTTTTACATTATTATAGAGTCAAATTTATCTGTTGTTTCCATTGGTCGTTTGTGCTTGGTGTTATATCAAAAACTTACTGCCTAGGGCATTTCCCTGGCCATCTAGGGGTTAAGATCCTGTGTTTACACTGCAGGGGGCTTGGGTTTGATTCCTGTTTGGAGAACTAAGATCCAGCATTGCTGCAGAGTCAAAACACAAACAAACAAAATTATTGTCTAATCTAAGGTCATGAATTTTTACATTTTCTTCTAAAACACATTTGGTATTTGATCCATTCTGAGTTAATTTATATGTACAGTGTGAAGTAGGGGTCTTATTTTCACTCTTCTGCAGATGGATATCCAGTTTTCCCAGCACCATTTGTTGAAAAGACTGTTCTTTTTCCTACTGAAAAAAAAACAGCATCCTTGTAAAAAAAAAATCAGCGGACCATAATTACAACCATAGAACTAAGGTAATATGTGCTTTTTTTGGACTTTCTGTTCTCTTTTATCCAACTATATGTCTGTCCTCATGCCAATATCACATTGCTTTGGTTACTATAGCTTTGAGGTAAATTTGAAAGGGAAGTGTGATTTCTCCAGTTTTGTTCATTTTTTCAAGATTGCACTGAGTATTCTGAATTCCTTAATATCCATATGAATTTTAGGATTGATCTGCCAATTTCTGCAAAGAATCTAGGTGGAATTTTTATCGAGATTGAATTTGCAGATCAGTTTGAGTACTGTTGTCTGAACAATATTAAATCTTCCAATCCATGAACATGAGGTGTCTTTCTATTTAGTTCTTTAATTTTTTTTAACAGTGGTTTGTAATTTTCAGAATATAAATTTTTCCTGACTTTTGCTAAATTTATTCCCAAGTTTACTCTTTCTGATACTATTTAAATGGAATGCTTTTCTTAATTTTCAGATATTATAAATGTATATAAATATAATTGGCTTTGTATATTGATCTGTATCTCACAAACTTGCTGAACTCGTTTATTGGCTTCCATAGTTTTTTAGTAGATTTCTTAAGATTTTCTATATGGAAGAGCATGTCATCTGCAAATAGAGTTTTACTGCTTTCTTTCCAATCTTGCTTCTGTTTCATTTTGCTTTACAGTCCAGGCTAGATACAATGCTGAATAGAAGTGGAAAAGGGGGACATTATTATTTACCTTCTTTTTTTGTTGTTGTTATTCACCTTATTTCTTAAGTGGTAAACTTGGCATAAATTTGGCCCTGTGCTGCTCAAGCATCAGTGTGGGGAATGCATAACCAGTCCTCAAAACTGCCTCAAAGAAAGTTTGCAAAACTGTTAAAGCCAAGAGGGGCCTAAGGCAATATAATGACTAAATATAATGTGGTGTCCAGGAGAGGTCCCATAACAGGAGAACGTTGTGTAAAAAATAAGAAAATCTGAATAGAATACAAATTTTAAGTGACAATAACACATTGGTTCACTAATTGTGACATATTTATCATGTTACTAGATGTTAAAACTGAGTGTGGAGTATATGGGAACACTCTGTATTATTACTATTTTTTTGTACATCTTGAACTTTCTGAAAGCGAATTTTAAACGGCGTTCAAGTGCATGTTTGTTAAAATGCAGATTGTGACCCAGTGGATCTGCGGCAGGCCCCCAGAGCCACATTTCCAGAAGATTCAGGATACATGGCCTGCACTTTAAGATTCCCCTTTTTGCTGATGAGTTTAAACATCATCACTTTGTAGGTAATGTCTTTTTTACTCTGGGCTGCTTTAAATTTTTCCTCAGGGAATTCCCTGGTGGTCCAGTGGTTAGGACTCGATGCTTTCACTGTCATGGCCCCGATTTCAATCCCTGGTCAGGTAACTAAGATCCATGGCTAAAAAGTAATAATAAAAATTTTTCTTTGTCTTTAGTTCTCTATAATTGTGTTAGTGTTTTGATACAAATATGTCACTTGCATGATTGAATTTTACTGTGCTTCTTTAATATAATGATTCATGTTTTTTGTCAATTTGGAAAATAATCATCAGCTTTTATTTCTTCAAAAATTATCTCCATATGTGTTTTGAAATCTTCTTCTAGAACTACAGTTAGACCAGTGTAGAATATTTTGTTATAAGCTGTCTGGTATCCTCTTTCTCATTGCCCTTACCTGGGATGAATTCTGAGTCATTCATTCAGATTTATCTTCAAATTTAACATCCTTCAACTTATGTCTAATCCACTGTTGAATAAATCCATTGAGTTTTAAATGTTTTATGTTTCATTCCCAGTGACAGTCGCTCTGTCACGTCGGACTCTTTGCGACCCCATGGACTATACAGTCCGTGGAATTCTCCAGGCCAGAATACTGGAGTGAGTAGCCTTTCCCATCTCCAAGGGATCTTCCTAACCCAGGGATCGAACCCAGGTCTCCTGCATTGCAGCCAGATTCTTTACCAGCTGAGCCACCAGGGAAGCCCTTCATTCCTAGTAGTTCATCTAAATTCATTTACAATCTTCTCCTTTACAATCAATAAGTCTCACTTATAAATTCTATCTCACTTCATAGTCATTTTCAACATACTTACTATCAATAAATATTCTTTATTGAATAATTCCAATGTCCTAAGTCCTATGGGTTCTAATTCTGCTTTTGCTTATGCTGATTTGTTCATAATGGCTTGTTTTCAGTTGTCTTACAATTTTGAATTGTGAGATGGTGTTTCAAAGACTGGGTTTTATCTGTGGGAATTCTGCAAGACATTGGAGGCAAGATGCCCAGAGAAGGTTGTGTTCGCTTATGCCAGGCACAGACACAGCCAACCTGGGGCCAGGGACTTAATGTTTCTCCGCGTGGGCTTCTCCAGAAAGCACAAGACAAAGACCTGAAGTTACAAACGTGCAGTGGACGGTTTTCCTGATCTGAGGAGGTTCCCCCGCCAGCATCTGCCGTGGTGGGGTGTGCCCAGAGATGTGCTCACTAAGCAGAGCCACGGGAGGCGGGGGTCACGCAGTGCCAGCCTGTGCAGCCCAGAGCATGCCTCAGTCCCGAGGGTCTGCTGGGACCGAGGCTTGGGCTGGGTAGGCTCAGGAGACTCCTTGGGGCAGTGTTGCCCCCACACTGGAGTGTGGCTTCATTGCTCACTTGAGGATTCAGGTGCTTGAGGTCTCAGCTGGAAGAGTTACAGGCGGAGGGTTTTCCTCGGGATCTGGATCTGTTGGAGCAGGTGCAGCCGGCAATGCACTCAGGGCCTGTTTGGGGGTGGGCATGCCCATCCCCAGCTGCCAAGGACTCGCACCAGCCTGTTCAGCAAGAGCTGCCCCACTCAAGGTGCTCACCCCAGGGCAGCCCACAGCCCATGGCTGGGGGGCAGGGTATATCAGCCCAGACCACCTGTCGCTGGAGAAACAGCTCTCAGGCCTGGGACCCCAGGATCAGGCCGCCGGAGGCTTTGCAGAGACCACACCTTCACCCAGTGGCTCTCCCGGATTCTTTCCTCACACCCTCCCTGGGAGCCCCCCCACCCCACCAGGAGCACCTGGATCACTGTCTCAGGCTCTGCATCTCAGAACTGACCTGAGACAGCTGTATCAGATGTGGTCTCAGGAAGCACCCTCCGCAGCAGAGCCTGGGGCTGCAACGCCCACCCGCTCATCTCCTGTGGGGAGTGGATGCTGGCAGTCCTGGCATCTGGGGTGGATGGCGCTTAGGCTGCGTGCAGGGTTGGGGAGCACACAGATATGGTAGGCGCGAGTCAGGGTTAAGTCCTGCCCTGTGCCACCCTTAAAAGAACACGGGCAGCAAGGCTGTGACTTGGGGTCACTGGAGAGGCCCAGGGGAGCCTTGGCTTGGAAGTGAGGATGGAGCACATGTAGTCTCCCCAGGGCTGGTCCTAGGATGCTCCCGAGGCTGGTGAGTCTGCACAGCTGACCCCCTCCGACAGACACACCGACACAAAACCGGGCAGCTGGCTGAGGGCCTGGGGTGAGCGGGTTGGACACCAGCTCAAGCTCACGCAAGCCAGGGGGCGACAAGGGCAGGTGGCCCATACTCCGGTGCTCCTCACTACCGCTAGACAAGAGTCTTGCAGGGGGTCCCTGCGACTAAACTGGAGGAGGAGGAAGCCCGGCCTGGCCCACCATGGCGGATGTTGTGTGTTGGGCTGACAGCAGCGAAGGAAAGCCCGGGTCAGAGCCTTGGTGCTGCACTGCGTGCTCCCCCCACCCAATTCCCCCGCCCCCTGAGAGGAGAGGAGAGTGGCTCCTGGGCGGCATGGACT
>SJXQ01002248.1:13743-25529 GCA_006408695.1 Aepyceros melampus | reverse complement strand
TCCCTGAAAAGTAGAGCAAAGACATCTAACTAGTGCTGCCTGTGCCATTTTGCTTCTAACATCAGTTTCTTTATCAAGAAGGCTCATCTATAAAAGAAGTGCAAAAGATACAAGTGAGTAATAAAAGATTATGCTTTATACTGACATCTATTGCTCAGATTTATTGTTAAAAGTGCTAGCAGGGCATAAGAAACTTGTAGATAACTACAAGTGAAATGGATGATCTTTATACACTTTGACCAAACCTATTTTAAGAGAGAATTGAATTTGGAAGGATGGGGTATACGTAATTGCTCTTCTGAGCGCAATTCATCTCATCTAATAGTGCAGTTAATTCTATCACATTCCCTTAGCAATAATTAGTGCTGAGTATTGAAGAAATCCCAATCTCCCATGCATAATTCAGGAAAACAAACAGGGACTTTTAGAGTTTCTTTAGTATGAAGTCTAGATATACTTCTACTTTTATAAACTCAGTGTTTTCACTTCATTGATACATAAGAAATACATTCATCTATCTGCAATTCAAGAACTAGGTGCTTTATCCTTTACTTTTCTGCTTTATGATTTTGTAGTATTCCTTTTATAGAAATACCAATACCCAGCACAGATAGACAATCCAAATTTTTATACCAGCAAACACTTTCTTCTAGTTATTTATTAGATGCATTTAAAATAAGCACATTAGAATTTTCTCTTCTAACGTGGTGAAATTAAGTCTAATTCCTTCACTGTCAGACTAGCATAGAAGACATACACTGGAAGTAGGATTAAGTAAATCTGTTTCAAATGCTGCCCTTTATTCTTTGTGTAATTTTGGACAAACTATACACCTTCTCTCAGGACATCATTGCTAACTATAATTAAGTCCCTATGTGATTTACCCCATCAGTTCAGTTCAGTTGCTCAGTCATGTCCGACTCTTTGCGATCCCATGAATCACAGCACTCCAGGCCTCCCTGTCCATCACTAACTCCTGGAGTTCACTCAGACTCACATCCATCGAGTCAGTGATGCCATCCAGCCATCTCATCCTCTGTCGTCCCCTTCTCCTCTTGCCCCCAATCCCTCCCAGCATCAGAGTCTTTTCCAATGAGTCAACTCTTGGCATGAGGTGGCCAAAGTACGGAGTTTCAGCTTTAGCGTCAGTCCTTCCAAAGAACACTTAGGACCAATCTCCTTTGGAATGGACTGGTTGGATCTCCTTGCAGTCCAAGGGACTCTCAAGAGTCTTCTCCAACACCACAGTTCAAAAGCATCAATTCTTCGGTTGCTCAGCTTTCTTCATATCCAATTCTCATATCCATACATGACCACTGGAAAAACCATAGCCTTGACTAGATGGACCTTTGTTGGCAAAGTAATGTCTCCACTTTTCAATATGCTATCGAGGTTGGTCATAACTTTTCCTCCAAGGAGTAAGCGTCTTTTAATTTCATGGCTGCAGTCACCATCTACAGTGATTTTGGAGCCCAAAAAAACAAAGTCTGACACTGTTTCTACTGTTTCCCCATCTGTTTCCCATGAAGTGATGGGACCAGATGCCATGATCTTCGTTTTCTGAATGTTGAGCTTTAAGCCAACTTTTTCACTCTCCTCTTTCACTTTCCACAAGAGGCTTTTAAGCTCTTCTTCACTTTCTGCCATAAGGGTGGTGTCATCTGCATATCTGAGGTTATTGATATTTCTCCCAGCAATCTGCTCAGCCTTCTTCACAGTCCAACTCTCACATCCATACATGACCACAGGAAAAACCATAGCCTTGACTAGACGGACCTTAGTCGGCAAAGTAATGTCTCTGCTTTTGAATATACTATCTAGGTTGGTCATAACTTTTCTTCCAAGGAGTAAGCGCCTTTTAATTTCATGGCTGCAGTCACCATCTGCAGTGATTTTGGAGCCCAAAAAAACAAAGTCTGACACTGTTTCTACTGTTTCCCCATCTATTTCCCATGAAGTGATGGGGCCAGATGCCATGATCTTCGTTTTCTGAATGTTGAGCTTTAAGCCAACTTTTTCACTCTCCTCTTTCACTTTCAACAAGAGGCTTTTTAGCTCTTCTTCACTTTCTGCCATAAGGGTGGTGTCATCTGCATATCTGAGGTTATTGATATTTCTCCCAGCAATCTTGATTCCAGCTTGTGTTTCTTCCAGTCCAGCGTTTCTCATGATGTACTCTCCATATTAGATAAATAAGCAGGGTGACAATATACAGCCTTGATGTACTCCTTTGCCTATTTGGAACCAGTCTGTTGTTAAAGGCAATGCCAAAGAATGCTCAAACTACTGCACAACTGCACTCAAATCACACATTAGTGAAGTAATGCTCAAAATTCTCCAGCCAGGCTTCACAAACATGAACCATGAACTTCCAGATGTTCCAGATGGATTCAGAAAAGGCAGAGGAACCAGAGATCAAATTGTCAACATTGGTGGAGCATCAAAGAAGCAAGAGAGTTCCAGAAAAACATCTATTTCTATGTATGCCAAAGGCTTTGACCGTGTGGATCACAACAAACTGCGGAAAATTCTTAAAGAAATGGGAATACCAGACCACCTGACCTGCCTCCTATCTGCAGGTCAAGAAGTAACCGAACTGTACATGGAACAACAGACTAGTTCCAAACTGAGAAAGGAGTATGTCAAGGCTGTATACTTTCACCCTGCTTATTTAACTTATATGCAGGGTACTTCATGAGAAATGCCAGGCTGGATGAAGAACAAGCTAGAATCAGGATTGTGGGAGAAATATCAATAACCTCAGACATGCAGACAACACCAGCCTTATGGCAGAAAGTGAACAGGAACTAAAGAGCCTCTTGATGAAAGTGAAAGAGAAGAGTGAAAAAGCTGGCTAAAAACTCAACATTCAGAAGACGAAGATCATGGCATCTGGTCCCATCACTTCATGGCAAATAGATGGGGAATCAGTGAAAACAGTGAGGCTTATTTTTTTTTTTGGCTCCAAAATCACTGCAGATGGTGACTGCAGCCATGAAATTAAAAGATGCTTAATCCTTGGAAGAAAAGCTATGACTAACCTAGGTAGCATATTAAAAAGTCAAGACATTACTTTGTCAACAAAGTCCATCTAAGCAAAGCTATGGTTTTTCCAGTAGTCATGTATGGATGTGAGAGTTAGACTATAAAGGAAGCTGAGTGCCAAAGAATTGATCTTTTGAACTGTGGTGTTGGAGAAAACTCTTGAGAGTCCCTTGGACTGCAAGGAGATCCAACCAGTCCATCCTAAAGGAAATCAGTTCTGAATTTTCATTGGAAGGACTGATGCTAAAGCTGAAGCTCCAATACTTTGGCCACCTGATGTGAAGAGCTGACTCATCTGAAAAGATTCTGATGCTGGGAGAGCTTGAAGCGGGAGAAGGGGATGACAGAGAACGAGATGTTTGGATGGCATCACCGATTTGATCAACCTGAGTTTGAGTAAGCTCCAGGAATTGGTGATGGACAGGGAAGCTTGGTGTGCTGCAGTCCATGGGGTCACAAAGAGTCTGATGGGATTGAGCGATTGAACTGAACTGAGAAAGAAATAAAAAAGAAGTAAATAATAAAGATAAAAATAGAAATAAAAACAGAAAACCAACAGAAAAAAAATCTTTTTAAGACAAAACCCGATTCTTTGAAAAGACTAACAAAACTGACAAACCTTTAGCTATACCAATGAAGAAAAATGAGAAAACAAATCATCAATATCAAGAATGAAGAGTTATTACTACAGACTCTATATATATTAAAGTAAGAGAATATTATGATCGACTTTACACTAACAAATGTAACTACTTAGATACAAGGGACAAAATTCCTTAAGAACATAATTTACCAAAACTGGAATAAAAAGAGAAAATGTGAACAGTCCCATAATAAAGTAATTATGAAAAGTGAAACTGAAAGGGAAATTTGGTCAGTTGTGTCCAACTCGTTGCCACCCCATGGACTATACAGTCCATGGAATTCTCCAGGCCAGATAACTGAAGTGGGTAGCCTTTCCCTTCTCCAGGATATCTTCCCAACCCAGGGATCGAACCCAGGTCTCCCATATTGCAGGCAGATTCTTTGCAAGCTGAGCCTCCACACACATAAAAAACATCTTCAGCTTCAGGTCAAGATGATTTCACTGATGAATTTTCTCAAATATTCAAGAAGATATAACAATTTACCAATCAAGAAATTTTTCAGAAAATAGAAGGAATATTCCCCTATCAGTTTTATGAGGCTTCCTTCCCTTCTTATCACTCAGTCGTGTCCGACTCTTTGTGACTCCACGGACTATAGCTTACCAGGCTCCTCCCTCCATAGGATTCTCCAGGCAAGAGTACTGGAGTGGGTTGCCATTTCCTTCTCCAGGGGATCTTCCCGGCCCAGGGATCAAACTCGGGTTCCTGCATTCCAGGCAGACACTTTAACCTCTGAGCCACCAGGGAAGTCATAACCCTAATAACAAAACCTAGCCAATATTACTACAGATGAAAAATGTCACCTGTCAAATCAGTAAACAAAAGATGATAAGGCCATCAAGCCATCAGTCACTGCAGCCACCCTGAGGGGATTCAGGATGGAGAAAAACAGGATACTGACCCTAGATAGTGAAAGTGCATATCTATCAAAGGAATGATTTCAATGAGCCCAGACTCTTGCATCTTCCCATACAAAGAAAAGTGCTAAATTCATTACCTTGAGAGGTCTAGTTTTCATGAACATAATCTTTTAATGTTCTGACTACTTGATTTTTGTTGTATCCACATCCCTTATGAACACAGATGCAAAAATCCTTCAGATATTAGCAAAAGGGAATCCAATAATACATTAATGGGATGATATATCATGACTCAGTAAGGGTTCATCCAAGGAATATAAGGTTCAACATTTCCAATACAATCAATGTAATTCAACACTCAAACAGAATAAAAGAAAAGTCATATCACTTCAATAGGAACAAAAAGAGCAGTTAAAAAAATTTATGCCCATTCATGATAAACACTCAATAAACTGGGCTTACTAGAGAACTTCCTCAATTTGATAAACAGCATCTACAAAAGCCCTATAGCTTATGTCATATTTAGGAGTGAAAGACTGGATACTTTCCTCCTAAGAACGGAAATAAGGCTGGATGCCCACTTTTTCATATGAGAGATTCTCATCACTGCAGTAAGATTCTAGGAAGAGACAGAGGAAGAGGAAGGAAAGACACAGGAAAACTGTCTATTTGCACATAATTATAGAAATCCCAAGGCATCTTAAAAAATACTAGAATTAACAAGATTACAGGATACAAGTTTAATATACAAAAATTAATTACATTTTTATTACTAGCAGCAAAAAACTGAACTTTAAAACATATAGCATTCAAATCCAAAACATTCATGATTAAACTGAACTGGAAACATCCAAGTCCTCTACAGGAAAACTAAACATTACTGTGAGAAATTAACAATGTAATGAATAGAAAGATATCACACTTTCATGGCTTGAAATAATATTGTTAAGATGTCAATTCTCCCCAGATCAGGTTGTCTAGGATACAAGTGGCGGGAGGCACAAGTTACAAAAGGAAATGAGGAAACTTTGGGGTGTGACAGAAATGTTCATACTGTCAACTAGTAATAACTGCACATGACAAAAATCCTCAAACTGTAAATTTTAAACATTCAATTAGCTGTACATAAACTATCTCCAACAATACTGTTAAAAAACAAAAAAGTAAATCTTACCCAATGATCAAAATAATCCATTATGAAACACTTTCTAGTCTACAAAAATGAGTAGCATTTCTCAAGAAATTTTATTTCAATATATCTCATGGAGGCAACATGTAGTACCTCCCACACAATGTACATTCAGTATATGTTTGCCCGATTGAAATGTTTTTCAGTTCTAAGAGTTCTGAGAGTATGTAGACTGCATTCCTTCCTCTGCCCATATATACCTTTAACTAAAGCCTCCCTCATTCAAACTCAGCCTCAGAGAAGAAAGGCAAGTGGTAAGAGTTCACTTCAAACAACAAAACTACTCTGTGTAACAATTCAGGATCTTAGTTTCCCAAACAGGGATCAAACCTGTGCCCCTTGAAGTGGAAGTACGGGGTTTTAACCACTGAACCAACGAGGTTAGTTCCCAATCTTTTACTATTTTCTATGCAAAAAAGTTATACTTCTGCATCAAATTTCTAAGTCTTACTCCTCTTCCTATAGGCCTTCCCACAGAAGTATTTTCTACTTTGGGTCACTTTAGTTACCATTCCTTGTTGCTTTAATTACATAGTAATTTGTTGTCATCTGTAATAGTATTTATGAGAATTATGTATATCAGTTCAGTTCAGTCGCTCAGTCGTGTCCGACTCTTTGCGACCCCATGAATTGCACCACACCAGGCCTCCCTGTCCATCACCAACTCCCGGAGTTCACTCAGACTCACGTCCATTGAGTCTGTGATGCCATCCAGCCATCTCATCCTCGGTCGTCCCCTTCTCCTCCTGCCCCCAATCCCTCCCAGCATCAGGGTCTTTTCCAATGAGTCAACTCTTCGCATAAGGTGGCCAAAGTACTGGAGCTTCAGTTTTAGCATCATTCCTTCCAAAGAAATCCCAGGGTTGATCTCCTTCAGAATGGACTGGTTGGATCTCCTTGCAGTCCAAGGGACTCTCAAGAGTCTTCTCCAACACCACAGTTCAAAAGCATCAATTCTTCGGCGCTCAGCCTTCTTCACAGTCCAACTCTCACATCCATACATGACCACAGGAAAAACCATAGCCTTGACTAGACGGACCTTAGTCGGCAAAGTAATGTCTCTGCTTTTGAATATACTATCTAGGTTGGTCATAACTTTTCTTCCAAGGAGTAAGCGCCTTTTAATTTCATGGCTGCAGTCACCATCTGCAGTGATTTTGGAGCCCAAAAAAACAAAGTCTGACACTGTTTCTACTGTTTCCCCATCTATTTCCCATGAAGTGATGGGGCCAGATGCCATGATCTTCGTTTTCTGAATGTTGAGCTTTAAGCCAACTTTTTCACTCTCCTCTTTCACTTTCAACAAGAGGCTTTTTAGCTCCTCTTCACTTTCTGCCATAAGGGTGGTGTCATCTGCATATCTGAGGTTATTGATATTTCTCCCAGCAATCTTGATTCCAGCTTGTGTTTCTTCCAGTCCAGCGTTTCTCATGATGTACTCTGCATAGAAGTTAAATAAGCAGGGTGACAATATACAGCCTTGACGTACTCCTTTTCCTATTTGGAACCAGTCTGTTGTTCCATGTCCAGTTCTAACTGTTGCTTCCTGACCTGCATACAGATTTCTCAAGAGGCAGGTCAGGTGGTCTGGTATTCCCATCTCTTTCAGAATTTTCCACAGTTTATTGTGATCCACACAGTCAAAGGCTTTGGCATAGTCAATAAAGCAGAAATAGATGTTTTTCTGGAACTCTCTTGCTTTTTCCATGATCCAGCGGATGTTGGCAATTTGATCTCTGGTTCCTCTGCCTTTTCTAAAACCAGCTTGAACATCAGGGAGTTCACGGTTCACGTATTGCTGAAGTCTGGCTTGGAGAATTTTGAGCATTACTTTACTAGCATGTGAGATGAGTGCAATTGTGCGGTAGTTTGAGCATTCTTTGGCATTGCCTTTCTTTGGAATTGGAATGAAAACTGACCTTTTCCAGTCCTGTGGCCACTGCTGAGTTTTCCAGATTTGCTGGCATATTGAGTGCAGCACTTTCACAGCATCATCTTTCAGGATTTGAAACAGCTCAACTGGAATTCCATCACCTCCACTAGCTTTGTTCGTAGTGATGCTTTCTAAGGCCCACTTGACTTCACATTCCAAGATGTCTGGCTCTAGATTAGTCATCACATCATCATGATTATCTGGGTCGTGAAGATCTTTTTTGTACAGTTCTTCCGTGTATTCTTGCCACCTCTTCTTAATATCTTCTGCTTCTGTTAGGTCCAGACCATTTCTGTCCTTTATCGAGCCCATCTTTGCATGAAATGTTCCCTTGGTATCTCTAATTTTCTTGAAGAGATCTCTAGTCTTTCCCCTTCTGTTCTTTTCCTCTATTTCTTTGCATTGATCACTGAAGAAGGCTTTCTTATCTCTTCTTGCTATTCTTTGGAACTCTGCATTCAGATGCTTCTATCTTTCCTTTTCTCCTTTGCTTTTCATCTCTCTTCTTTTCACAGCTATTTGTAAGGCCTCCCCAGGCAGCCATTTTGCTTTTTTGCATTTCTTTGCCATGGGGATGGTCTTGATCCCTGTCTCCTGTACAATGTCACGAACCTCATTCCATAGTTCATCAGGCACTCTATCTATCAGATCTAGGCCCTTAAATCTATTTCCCACTTCCACTGGATAATCATAAGGGATTTGATTAAGGTCATACCTGAATGGTCTAGTGGTTTTCCCTAGTTTCTTCAATTTAAGTCTGAATTTGGTCATCTTTTTGTTGACTGTATAGAGCTTCTCCATCTTTGGCTGCAAAGAATATAATCAATCTGATTTCGGTGTTGACCATCTGGTGATGTCCATGTGTAGAGTCTTCTCTTGTGTTGTTGGAAGAGGATGTTTGCTATGACCAGTGCATTTTCTTGGCAAAACTCTATTAGTCTTTACTCTGCTTCATTCTGCATTCCAAGCCCAAATTTGCCTGTTACTCCAGTTGTTTCTTGAGTTCCTACTTTTGCATTCTAGTCCCCTAGAATGAAAAGGACATCTTTTTTGAGTGTTAGTTCTAAAAGATCTTGTAGGTCTTCATAAAACCGTTCAACTTCAGCTTCTTCAGCATTACTGATTGGGGCATAGACTTGGATAACTGTGATATTGAATTGTTTGCCTTGGAGATGAATAGAGATCATTGTAGTTTTTGAGACTGCATCCAAGCACTGCATTTCGGACTCTTTTGTTGACCATGATGGCTACTCCATTTCTTCTGAGGGATTCCTGTCTGCAGTAGTAGATATAATAGTCATGTGAGTTAAATTCACCCATTCCAGTCCATTTTAGTTCGCTGATTCCTGGAATTTTGATGTTCACCCTTGCCATCTTTTGTTTGAGCACTTCCAATTTGCCTTGATTCATGGACCTGACATTCCAGGTTCCTATGCAATGTTGCTCTTTACAGCATTGGATCTTGCTTCTATCACCAGTCACATCTACAGCTGCGTATTGTTTTTTCTTTGGCTCCATCCCTTCATTCTTTCTGGAGTTATTTCTCCACTGATCTCCAGTAGCATATTGGGCACCTAATGACCTGGGGAGTTCCTCTTTTGGTGTCCTATCATTTTGCCTTTTCATACTGTTCATGCGGTTCTCAAGGTAAGAATACTGAAGTGGCTTGCCATTCCCTTCTCCAGTGGACCACATTTATGAAAGGGAAATTAGCTTATCCTTGTAGCTTCTTGGAGAAGGCAATGGCAGCCAACTCCAGTACTCCTGCCTGGAGAATCCCATGGATGAAGGAGCCTGGTAGGCTGCAGTCCATGGGGTCGCTAAGAGACAGGCACAACTGAGTGACTTCATTTTGACTTTTCACTCTCATGCATTGGAGAAGGAAATGGCAACCCACTCCAGTATTGTAGCTTCTTACTTTTCTTTGATAAGTTCCTTTGAGGTCACTTGCTTAGATGCTCCAGAAATTAAGGCTATAAATACAGTCACTGCAGAAGAGAGGAATGCTGGGCTTAAAGCCTTGGAAATGTTGCCACCAAGTCACCAAGTCACCTCAGCCTCTCTAGTCAGTAACCAGCAGACATTGGCAGCATGCAGAAATCTCATCCCTATCCATTATCATGTTGTGACTATTAAAGGTGAGTTGATTATTTTAACTAATTCCCAGAAATTTCTATACTAAACATTATTCTTTCATGACTATGATACAAATTTAGTTAGAATCGGTCAAGGATTCAGGAAAATCTTTAATAGCAAGTGACTTGAAAATTATTTTTGACTGCTTTCTCAGCCAGTGAGAAATCTGTTCCACAGTCTCCCTCATAAGTAACATGTTAAAGGAATTGAGTCTTCCATGCTGTAGTGAGTAATATGATGACTTCTCTGGTGGCTCACTGAAGAACCCACCCGTCAATGAAGGAGACACAAGTTCATTCCCGTGGGTCAGGAAGAGCCCTTGGAGAAGGGAATGGCGATCCAATCCAGTACTCTTTCCTGAAGAATCCAGTGGACATAGGGCCCTGGTGGGCTATAGTCTACGGGGTCACAAAAGGATTGGTCACAACTTAGAGACTAAACAACAACAAAAAGATGGCTACCGTTTATTGAGCTCCTGTCAACTGGACATTGGGTCCTCACAAACCCTACGAGGCAAGTCATTTTAGTGCCGCAGTGTTACAAATGAAGACCTGGAGGTGTAGAAGAATGCCAAATAATTTACCTCAGATCTCAGATTGCAAAAAGCCAACTCTGGCAGTTTCTATATTTCATGCTTATAACCTAATTTACATTGCCTCTATTAGGTAGTCATTAAAGACTTAGAAGTGGAGAGTGACATAATAAGGCTTTTTTTTTTTTTTTTAAGGAAAATAGCTTTAATAGCATAGATTTGGGAAAGCTTATAAAAAGCCAAAAAAGTTGTAATGTCAAAAAGGGAGCAGAAACAAAACTAATGTACCATATTAATGTCTAGATGAGAAATCAACAGAAAATGAAATTTGCACAAATCTTGAGGTTTTAACAATGAGAGTTTTATCTTGGGATTTTAACAAAAGGAGTTTAACAATGGGTAAAATGAGATCTAACTGAAACAGGTGTGTGTGTGTGTGTGTGTGTGTGTGTGTGAGAGTACTCAGTCACTCAGTTGTGTCCAACTCTTTGGGACCACATGGACTGTAGCCTGCCAGGCTCCTCTGTCCATGGATTTCCCCAGGCACGAGTACTGCAGTGGGTTGCTATTTCCTTCTGTAGGGGATCCTCTTTCCATGGGATTCCGCAGGCGAGAATACTGTAGTGGGTTGCCATGCCCTCTTCCAGGGGATCTTCCCAACCCAGGGATTGAACCCATGTCTCCTGCATTGCAGGCAGATTCGGTACTGCTGAGTCACTAGGGAAGCCCCATGTATGTATGTATGTGTGTGTGTATTTTATATATGCACACATATATAAATATATGTATTTTATATACACATATATGTACACATATATATTTTATATACATATATATGTGCACACATATATGTATTTTATATATGTGTGTGTATTATATATATGTATCTTACATATGTGTGTGTGTTATATACATATTATATATATATATATATGCAGAGAGAGAGAGAAAGAGAGAGAGAGAGAGAATGGAATTTTGTAATTCACAAGCTTGTGTACTTCCCATTTACCTCATTTCCTTACCTGATATCATTCTTGTTCATCCCTGTAAATTCAATGTCTGGCATATATACCCAGGTGAGATAGATGGTAAAAAGTTTTTAGTTGACAAATGATTCAGAGTGGCATTTAGTTCACTATTGTTCTTTGGTTGTTTGATTTTATTTTAACCATCATTTTACTTTCTTCAAGCAACCAGATATCGAAGTCTTACTTTGAATGAATGCTACACTCACTTACATTGCTAGATTACATTATTGTATTTTTATTTGGGTATGATTGTTTTATAATGTTGTGTTACTTTTGGCTGTACAATGAAGTGAATCAGCTATCAGTTCAGTTCAGTCGCTCAGTCGTGTCCGACTCTTTGTGACCCCATGAATCGCAGCACGCCAGGCTTCCCTGTCCATCACCAACTCCCAGAGTTCACTCAGACTCACGTCCAT
>SJXQ01002248.1:0-13634 GCA_006408695.1 Aepyceros melampus | reverse complement strand
TCAGTTCAGTTCAGTCGCGCAGTCGTGTCCGACTCTTTGCGACCCCATGAATCGCAGCACGCCAGGCCTCCCTGTCCATCACCAACTCCCGGAGTTCACTCAGACTCACGTCCATTGAGTCTGTGATGCCATCCAGCCATCTCATCCTCGGTCGTCCCCTTCTCCTCCTGCCCCCAATCCCTCCCAGCATCAGGGTCTTTTCCAATGAGTCAACTCTTCGCATAAGGTGGCCAAAGTACTGGAGCTTCAGTTTTAGCATCATTCCTTCCAAAGAAATCCCAGGGTTGATCTCCTTCAGAATGGACTGGTTGGATCTCCTTGCAGTCCAAGGGACTCTCAAGAGTCTTCTCCAACACCACACTTCAAAAGCATCAATTCTTCGGCGCTCAGCCTTCTTCACAGTCCAACTCTCACATCCATACATGACCACAGGAAAAACCATAGCCTTGACTAGACGGACCTTAGTTGGCAAAGTAATGTCTCTGCTTTTGAATATACTATCTAGGTTGGTCATAACTTTTCTTCCAAGGAGTAAGCGTCTTTTAATTTCATGGCTGCAATCACGTCTGCAGTGATTTTGGAGCCCAGAAAAATAAAGTCTGACACTGTTTCCACTGTTTCCCCATCTATTTCCCATGAAGTGATATGTATACATAAATCACCTCCCTCTTGGACCTCCCTCCGACCCCTACCCCCATTCCACCCATCTAGGTCATCATATAGCACCGAGCTGAGCTCCCTGTGCTACACAGGAGCTTTCCACTAGCTCTCCGTCTTACACATGGCGGTGTATATATGTCAATCCTAATTTTCTAATTTGTCCCATCCTCCCCTTACCCCTCATGCCAAAATTGCTAGGTTGAAGATAGATATTTTTAAAAATGTAGATTTAAGCCCTTCCTACTGATGGCAATGAATAAGTTAGGAACATATATAGAGAAAGAGAGACACTGGAACTTCCATCCACACCCTTGAGCAATCTTAGATCACTCTAAGAGCCCAGAGTCCTCCGAAGACTTTACTCTTTTCCTGTAAAGCAACTGTTATCCCTCAAATTCTAAACAGTGGAACAAATCAGACTCCAAGGGTTGTTGTACATGTCTCTAATATATATATATATTATATGTCACAGGAAAAGAAGCAATAGTATATAGCTCTGAGCAGAGAAACTATTTAGAAACAAATAATAAAATTCAAGGTATACGTCATTTTGGCAAGGGTATGTATTGTTATCTCGGTTTTAAGAAAGAAAAGACGGTAGGCATTCTCCGAAGACTTTACTCTTTTCCTGTAAAGCAACTGTTATCCCTCAAATTCTAAACAGTGGAACAAATCAGACTCCAAGGGTTGTTGTACATGTCTCTAATATATATATATATTATATGTCACAGGAAAAGAAGCAATAGTATATAGCTCTGAGCAGAGAAACTATTTAGAAACAAATAATAAAATTCAAGGTATACGTCATTTTGGCAAGGGTATGTATTGTTATCTCGGTTTTAAGAAAGAAAAGACGGTAGGCATAATTCTTCTCCGTGATGCAAGAGTGAGCCAGCATGGTTACCATCATTAACGAGGTATGGCAAGCATTTTTCGTGGTGTTACATCTACTTTTTGGAAATAAGGTTTGGATAAATGCAAACCCTTAAGAGAGAAGTCATCCAAAGCTTCTAGAATCAAAAATAAGTGTGAGTCACTCAATTCATCTCTAAGTAACAGTCTTGATGTTGCAGGCTGCCGTGATATTAGAGAGAGGAACGGAAAATTATTCCTTGGCTGGGACATAAAATATTAAGGGATGCCAAAATTCAATATGGTAACTGATGCTTTCTGAGACCCTTAGTGCCCTAGGAAATAAAAAACTGCCTCTCCACCTCTCTTCCACTGTTAGGTCAAGTGTGTAAAAGACCTTCTAAAACTATGTTAGCTCAGCTAGGAAACATTTGACCTTGTCCTCATGAATTGCTTGTTCTGTTATCTTCATGTTTTACAGGAAATGTCTGCTCTTCTGAAATGAGTCCAAAAATAAATGGTTGATTTGACCTACTCAACTAACTAGCAAACTTAGTAAGAAAGTAAAACAAGGGGAAAAAAATTGAACAAGTTGTAAAAATACCTAAACAGGAATTGCCCCTTCAAAGCTCTTGCCTAATTCACACGAGTATGGAGGAAGTCATCATTTAAGTACAAAGAAATCACATTCCCATGCAAGCACAAGGTCATTACCTTACTCACATGAGCACAAGGTCATCACACTCCCCACAAGTGTACAATGTAACCACACTTGAAACCACACTTGCAACCGCAATGGATAGGTTCAAGGGCAAATAACTGTCCCACATTAAGGAATCGGTTTCTTTAGATGTTTTTGTATACTTGAGACAAAGTTAACACAATCTTTTTCAAGTGACCAAAACTGTAATGTATACAATTTTTAAATTGACTACAGCCATATTTTCTTATTTGGGGAAAAGCTGATCTGTGGTGGAAGAAGAAAAAAAAAAAAAGAAGCAGCTGACATTTGGAGAGGAAAAGAAGAATTGAAAGAGAAACATCAGTGAGCACATTTCCATCTTCAACTCAGTTGCCTCTAACAGTGTGACGCATTCCCAGCCCTTTAATGGTTTTGGTTGTTCAAATTTTCCTTAAACTATTAGATAAATCCAGCATGTGTTTGATAAAGTCTCCTTTTAAATTAAGATACATGCAACTTGGTTCTTCTAGCCTCTAATAACAGTTTCAATTTCTAAATCAGTTAATAAGTATAAATTTCACTGAAGTTAACAAAGAAACTCCAGATAACTTTCAAATACAAAGTTTAGTTTTTTATTCTTATCTCTTTACTGTAGACTCCAACCAAGTTGATTAAGCAGCCACCTCCTCAAATACTGCTGCTCACTGTGCAAAGAAAAACAAAAAAAAAGAGAGTCTCATTTTGTTCAGAATTTATTGGTCAGAAATAGCCACAGCCCTACCCAGCTCTGAAGAGGCCTGGAAGTACAGTTCCACCGAGTAACTAGAGTATGAAGAGCTAGAAATATTAGGAAAATATCTCTAATCATCACCACACCCACATTTCACTGTTAACAGAATTGAAGCTGATATTATATTTGTGAAATATAATATGTATTGAAGCCAGAAGAAATTGCTGTGCTAGTAATTTTGTTGTGGGCCTCAAATATTCAGTTCCTCAGCAATTAGGTCAACTTTGCTGAATATTACTTATTTATTGGCAGGACTAGAATTCACTAATCTAAAAAGTGAAATCATTTCAGCTATGAACTCTTTTCTATTTGTTTGAGTGAAAATAAATATAAGGTTAAAAGTGAAAAGTTGCTTAATTGATTAATTGATTTTTAGTTTTGAGGCCAAAGTATCTAACATACAGATAACATAATTGATACTAAGGTTGAGAATTGTATAAGATACACAGTAACCATTATCTGTTGCATTAATACAGGGGGGCAGGGAGTAGCTGCAGAAGACAAAAAACAAAGCTCCCCTATCCCAGTCAATCTATATTAGACATATAGTGTAAAAAAATAAACAAACAAAAAATTTTGTATTCAAATGCCACTTGGAATTTCTTTGATACTTCAACAAAATACTATATAGCTGATTGAACTGAAACTGTTATTGGAGGCTGGAAAAATGTTGACAGGGATAAAACATTTGATAAAACTCCTGCCTGTAATAACTTAAGTCAAATGAGGTCCCAAATGAACTCTCACATATAAGAGAAGATACGGTAAAAAGGATATTTGTACCATGTTTGTTAAGGTGGTTGAATTTGACAAGGCACAAGAAGAAACAAACTGGCCCAGAAAAAGAAATAGAGAAAATTCAGGAACTGGTGTTTGTGTAGGATTAAAAAGACAGCATTTTATCATGCTAAGCAGTAAAGGATAAAATTGAGAGAACTTTTAGCCAATTAAAATTCAGCCTTGAGTTAAGGATCAAATCAATGGCATAGCCATGACCATAACACCCATTTGTTAGAACTGCTAAATGAAATAAGATGTTTCAGAGCAGAGATCCACATAAGTTCATGGTATCTAGTGGATATCTTCAATTGAACACAATAATTCAGAGAAAAGAGATTAGATATATGGTTCTCCCACCGAAGTCTGAAAGAATGAGAAACACAAAAATAATTTAAAATAAAGGCATGAGGTTAAGAAAGCATTAAAATATAGCAAATATAAGAAATATGTCTGGGAAGGAACCATAGCTGTGGCTGTTGGCACATTGAGATGACCAAGATCAAATACATAAGAATCCTTGTGCACTTTTTAAAGAGTTATGTTGGCAAAGAAACTGTGGGCGAAAAACCATTTAAATCCAATCAAAATTCAAAATGACACTTTAATTTTCATCACTCTACAGGGAGGAAACTGGCTAAAAATGCTGCTCAAATTTCAAGAAGGGCATATTCTGAAATAACATTTTTAAATATCTAAGTTGGATCATGTTGAAGGAAGAATTTCCCTGGGAAATGGACATGGGGAAGGTCTATGGAGAACTTCAGGCAAAAGAACTACATCAAGAAGGTGGATTAATCAAGAAGTTTCCAAAAAACAGAGTACCATCATAACATCCCCAAGTAAGAGTTCAGAACTGGACAGATCAGTGGCTGAGGATTTTCACATTCTCCATATTTCCAGATCAACGTTTTTATTTCAGATCTCCTGTCTCTATGCCAGTACTGCGTGTTGGACATGGGGATGGGAGTATGATGTGGATTGAATGGTGGTCCCCCAAACACACGTCCACATTCTAATCGTCAGAGCTGTGAACATGACCTTATTTGGAAAAAAGAAATAACATTTGAAGATGTCAGAAGGGTCACTGACAGCTTAGATAGAAAGGAACAGAGACAGGAAACAATGAAAGAAGACTGTTGAACTTCTAAAATTCTACAGTCAGGAAATGGACTGTTAAAGCTACCAGCTGCAAGCAGGTGCTACCCTTCAAGAAAAGGAAGTATGACTCCAAGGGCAGAGCAGTAGCAGGAGACACAGAGACTAGTGGAGCCATCATGGGCCTAAAGGGTGGAGCCTGGAACCATAAAGGATTACTCTCAGATTTTGAAACCTAATGAAATTTGCCCTGCTGGATTTAGAACTTGCTTGGACCACACTGAAATTTGGAAATTTTTTCAGTCATAGCATCTTAAACCCCACAGTCAGAAGCAACACTCAGTAGCATTGTTTAAGTGGTAAGTGTGCTAATATCATTATTCCATGGATGAGGCATTTAAGGACTGTACTAGGCTAAAAAGTGGGTCCCCAAAGGACCCACATCCTAATTCCTGGGACCCTTGAATGTTGCCTTATACAGTGGCAAAAAAGAGCTAAGAATTTTGAGATGGGGAGATTATCATGGATTACCCAGGAGGGCCCAGAATGCAGTTATGCATATCCTTGCAGGAGAGAGTGCATGTGTGCGTGCTAAGTCACTTCAGTCATGTCCAACTTTTTACAGCACTATGGATTGTAGCCCTCCATGCTCCTCTCTCCATGGGATTTCCCAGGCAGGAATGCTGGAGTGGGTTGCCATGCTTTCCTCCAGGGGATCTTCCTGACCCAGGGATCGAGCCTTCAGCTCCTGGCTTACAAGAGGATTCTTTACCCCTGAGCCACTGGGGAAGCCCTTATGAGAGAGGCAGAGAGATTTTACACATGATCACACAGTGAAGAGAGAGACATGAAGACAGAAGAGAGAGATTTGAAGACACTAGTCATGAATAACAGAGTGACACAGTCAGACACCAAAAACCTTCCAGCAACTCCCAGAATCTGGAAGAGATAAGAAAGGATTCTCCCTAGTACTTCTGAAGGGACCATGGGCCAGCATCCTTATTACAGCAAAGCAATACTGGTTTCAGACTTCTGGCCTCAAGAACTGTGAGATAATACATTTATGTTGTTTTAAGCTACTAAATTTGTAGTAATTTGTCACAACAGCCCCAGGAAACAAATACAAATCCCAAGCAGATTGACTTGGCTAAGGACTCACAAGTCATGAACAGCCGACAGAAAACTAAAATGCCTGTGTCTTTACAGTCTCTTTGCACTACTGAAGGGACTTTTATTAGAAATTCAAGGGCTAGAGGTGGAAATTGGGGTGAGAGGGAATAAGAGATGAGCGTATTCTTCCAGCCTTTCCCAGCTCTCTGGCATAAACATTTCAGGGCTCCAACTTCACAGAAGGAGAGCAGGGTTTCTAGGACACTGACCTGGCATCCACTCCTCCAGCCAAGAGCATGAATCAGCCCGTGGCGGTGAGCATCCTTGGCTAAGGCTGCATGACAAGCCAGTTGTTCGGTCTTCTCTTTCTCGCTGCTCCATGTTTGCAGGTGGATCAGCATATTTTTCAATAGAAGAAAGATTTTGAAGTTTGGCAGGCAAAATCTATAGAGATGAATGGCCCTTTTAGGCTGGGACCTAATTAATTGACTCAAATGATGAATGTGGGCTGAGAGCTGCGGTTTGCTGTTCTAAGGCTGGCTGAGCACACCCATATTAAGGTAATCTTCACCAAGTCATTGACTCCTCAGCCAGTGGAAAGCATGTTGCCCTTTCTCCGTCCAAGTCACAAGGATAGTAGGATACATTCCATTAAAAAGTTCAGAGTCGAAGAAGAGCCACTGATTGGAATTCCGAGCTTCACATCCCCAGGGGAGTCTGAGGAAATGGAAAATCATCAATCTGACTCAGGAGTCGTCTGGTGCATAACAGTAAGTGAACTGTTAGCATCCCTGAGCCCCCAAATTGCCAGGTGTCCTTATACACACGACTCAGTTACATCAAGTGACTCTCTAAAGATGAGAAGCACTGCAGCAGGAATCATGGGAACTCACTTTAGTCCCAGCACTCCTAAAATTGTTTTGGCACATGACACCTTTGATTTTCAACTTTTTTACCTATAAAATGAAGATCCTTAACGTTCTTCCTTGGGAGCCCTTGTGCTCTGTTGGTAAGAAGATAAATTGGCTCAGCCTCATTAAAAAACAGTATGAATGCACATCAAAAAATTAAAAACAGAACTAATCTGTGATCCAGCAATCCTACCTCTGGGTATATACCCAAAAGAAAATAAAAGAAGATAATGAAAATATATTTGAAGTCACATTCATGTTTATTAAGCCTTATTCACAATAGCCAAGATATGGAGGCAACCTAAGAGTCTGACAAAAGAATAATGTACACACACACACACACACACACGTGTATACAGATATGAGGGGTGAGGGGAAAAGAGGTTGAGGTTGGTAGAGAGTACAGAATTTGCTATAAGATGAATAAAATCTGAAGATCCAAAGCAAAATATGGTGACTGTATTAATAACACTGTATTATATGATTGAAATATGTGAAGGGACTAGAACTAAATATTCTCACCAAAGAGAGAGAACAAAGATACATATGTAACATGATGGATGCATTAATAAACTATATGAAGTGAATCCTTTTACAATGTATACATATGTCAAATTCCACTCCAGTATTCTTGCCTGGAAAATTCCAGTATTCTTGCCTGAGCCTGGTATGCTACAGTTTATGGAATCACCAAGAGTCCAACACAAGTGAATTAACATAATCAGGACCAAGAGATCTGGACCGATGCATACACCCATGTCCCTTACAAGTGATGTTAATACATCCTTCAGGTCCAATGGGCATTAGGTAGACAGGGACTGGGGATTCTCAAATATGTGACTGGAATATATTGACAGTGTTCTCTGCTTTGCAGATATTTTTAACTTGCATTCTGATGCTCACAAATGTGTATTTATCTCTTACTTCCCAGCAGAGCTTGGCTGCAGAGTGAATCATCCATCTATCGATTTTAGAAGTATCTTTCTGCTCTGTGGGAAGAAAAAGAGACACCAGTATTAAGTGAAAACTTGAAGGTCAATACAGATACAAAGAATTACCATCAGGAAGATGTTGCTTTCCTAAAAAGATGAAATTCTAAATTCTATACTCCCCTCCCCAAATAGTATAAGAAAATTCTAAGGAAAAAATGCAACTTGGTATACTAAAAAAAATAAAGAAGAAAGCATACAAACCAATGCAGCTAATATGCAAATAAAAACTTGTGTTCAAATTCTATAATTTCTCGTTACTAAGTTAAATAAATGAACCTTACTTTGTGGAAGGGGGGCATTATAGCTATTAAGGGGAAATGAAGGCCATTCTTGATTTATACCCTAGTTCTTCCATGTCCTAAGTGTGACAATTGACAGATTAATTTCCTCAGGCTCAATGTATTTATGTATAGAATGGGGATAATAGTGATTCTCTCAAGTGTTACCAGGCTTCATAGGAGATCATCAATATCTGGAGTCAGGACGGAGAAGGCAATGGCAAGCCACTCTAGTACTCTTGCCTGGAAAATCCCATGGAAGGAGGAGCCTGATGGGCTGCAGTCCATGGGGTCGCTGGAATCGGACACGACTGAGTGACTTCGCTTTTGCTTTTCAGTTTCATGCGTTGGAGAAGGAAATGGCAACCCCTCCAGTGTTCTTGCCTGAAGAATCCCGGGGATGGGGGAGCCCAGTGGGCTGCCGTCTATGGGGTCGCATAGAGTCAGACACGACTGAAGCGACTTAGCAGCAGCAGCAGCAGAGTCAGGAATATCTAAGTTAGTATCAGTAGCTGATTTTGCCAAAGACTGAGGTCAGGATGGGTAATGAATATAAATGAAAAGCCATTTGAATGACTATTTTGGATAGTTTGGCTAAAAAGGAAAGAGGAAAGTAGAGATAAAGGAGATAGAGGAATATGTATGGAAAGTGGTGTGGTGGATACTTTTTCTTTTTGCTTGCTTGTTTGAGGGCTACTGTGTTTTTTATTCAGATGGTAATCAATGGAATAAGATCTCAGGGGTCAGAAGGAATGGAATGTTTAGTATGAGAAAAGTTTGTTTAGTTGGAGAAAAGTTTCCTCTTTCACAGACTTGGATGGACAGGAAGGAAGCAGAGGAGATGGAGAGAAGTTGGACTTGCTGGAAGAAGAAGGGGAAACAGCCCTTGTCTGAGGCCACTGAAGGAGAAGATGGGGCTTTTCTGTGGGAAGTGGTGGCTAGATTATGCTTGAGGAGAATCATAAAAGTGCAAAATCTGTAAGGAGAACAACTCATCACAACAACAAAAAGTGAGTTTGTCATTTATCCCAAAGGAGTTCACGTGGGACACACAAAAGACTGGCCTTGTAAGAGGAAGGACTCAGTAGAGATTGAAACTGAATTAGCAGGACATAAATCTGCAATGTTATAAACTTTTCTGCAGCAAACAAAGTCTTAACAACCAAATTTAGGAATACAGATTATGGGTCATCTGGGTTCTTTAGGAATGGAGTTTTGTTGAATGATTGAAGTAAAATGACAATGTTGTTCAGTCACTAAGTCATGTCCGACTGTGAGCCCATGGACTGCAGCCTGCCAGGCTCCTCTGTCCATGGAATTCTCCAGGCAAGAATACAGGAGTGGGCTGCCATTTCCTCCTCTAGAGGATCTTCCTGATTCAGGGGTTGAATCGTGTCTCCTGCCTGGCAGGCAGATTCTTTACTATTGAGCCTCCTAGGAAGCTCAAAATGACGATGAAGTGAAGTGAAGTGAAGTGAAGTCGCTCAGTCGTGTCCGACTCTTTGCGACCCCATGGACTGTAGCCTAACAGGCTCCTCTGTCCCTGGGATTCTCCAGGCAAGAATACTGGAGTGGGTTGCCATTTCCTTCTCCAGGAGATCTTCCCAACCCAGGGATCGAACCCGGGTCTCCTGCATTGCAGGCAGACGCTTTACCCTCTGAGCCACCAGGGGAAGCTCCAAAATGACGATAGCACTACTAAATATTGTAAAGTGCTTATACTATGCCAGAATAGGTTGGTTTGGATGGGGCTTCAGTCAGTTCAGTCGCTCAGTCGTGTCCGACTCTTTGTGACCCCATGAATCCCAGCACGCCAGGCCTCCCTGTCCATCACCAACTCCCGGAGTTCACTCAGACTCACGTCCATTGAGTCCGTGATGCCATCCAGCCATCTCATCCTCAGTCGTCCCCTTCTTCTCCTGCCCCAAATCCTTCCCAGCATCAGAGTCTTTTTCAGTGAGTCAACTCTTCACATGAGGTGGCCAAAGTACCAGAGCTTCAGCTTCAGCATTATTCCTTCCAAAGAAATCCCAGGGCCGATCTCCTTCAGAATGGACTGGTTGGATCTCCTTGCACTCCAAGGGACTCTCAAGGATGGGACTTAGATCACGCAAATTTAGGCATTTATAAAAAGAGAACAACAGTGTCAGTGATAGGACAGTTTTTTTCATCTTTATCATTGACTTAATGCACAGAAGTGATTAAAACCTTCCATATGAGGTTTGTCTTAGAGAGCTGTTCACACAGGTTTAAAATAGAATTTTTAATTTTTCTACCTCAAAACCTCTCTTCCCAAGTCTTTCCCATGTCTGTAATTGTGTCACCATCTACTTATGTGCTCAGGCCAGCCCATACTCACCCAAGATTCTTCTTTATTCTCCCCTCCCTCCTCCACATCCAATCCAGCAGGCAGCCTAGTGGCTTCACATCTGAAATATTTTCTGAATCCAACCACTTAGTGCACAATCTCCTAGTCCAGAGGTCACCAACTTTTTCTGTAAGGGCCAGATTAGGTCCTTGGACCATAGTTTGATGACTTCATTCTATTGTGTCTTTGTCATTTTCATCCTCCTATTTGTATACCCTGTTAAAGCAATCTCCTTGATTCTAATTTTACTGCCCCTTGACCCATTTTCACAGTAGCTAGTCATCATTTTGAAATAAAAATCAAACTGTCTTGCTTAAAATTCTACAATGACTTCCTGTTGTAATTAGAACAAGGCAAGGCTCTGGCCTCCAAATTACTCCATGATTCAGCCCCTGCCTTCTGCTCCATTCTCCCTTTGCTGCTCTGCTTATACAGTCCATTTTGCTGTTCTTTGAACTCTCCAAGCCTGAAAAGGCTTAACTCAGACCCTAGTCCTTGCAGCTCCCTCTACTTGAAATGGCCTTCTCGGGACTGATTTCTTTTTCTCATTTATACCAACTATCCTCAAAAAAAATCTTTTCTTCCAATAAAACTACTTAAAAAAAAAGTCTCTTCTGGACTTCTCTGGTGGTGCAGTAGATAGGAATCCACCTGCCAATGCAGGAGACATGGGTTTGATCCCTTGTCCAGGAAGATTCCACGTGTTTCAGAACAGCTAAGCCAGGATGCCACAGCTACTGATCCTGTGCTCTAGAGCCTGGGAACCACAACTACCAAATCTGCGTGCTGCAACTGCTTAAGCCCATGAGCCTAGAGTCTGTTGTCCACAAGAGAAGCCACCACAGTGAGAAGCCCAAGCACCTCAATGAAGAGGTACCCCCTGCTTGCCAAAACTAGAGATGGATTGCACACTGCAACAAAGACTCAGCACAGCCCAAAAATGTCTTTTCTGATCTACCTGACAAATAGTCCTTCATATGTCATCCTTTCTAATCATGCGACAGCCAGTTCTTCTGGTTAGTTTCTTCTTCATTGCAGACTGATCTGAAATCATTCCATTTACCTATTTATTTACATATTAAAGTCTCCTCCTTGCCCATAAACTTTATGAAGGAAAGGATTTTGTCTCTTTTCTTTGTGTATCTGTAGTCCCTATAATAGACCTGGCAGACAGCAGGCACTCAAAAAATATTTGTTGAATGAGTGGAAGAATGAGTAAATGCATGAATGATCAATATTAAATGGTTTGGAGATAAAATTCAATGCCAGAGGCATCTCTCTGTCTTATTATTCTTCCATTCTCTCATTTTCAACAACTGTTTGATAACCTTTTTAAAAGTTTATGGAGCTACCTTGGATACTGTGAAGTTTTAATCAGGAAAATAATCCATGCTGATAACTTAGCTGTCTAATTAATGCTTTTGTTCCCAGTATCATGATTATCATACCTTAACTTGGGATGTGATGCTGACTTGGACAAGGTCAAACACTGGGGACAATGAAATAAAAGCGTCATAGTTTTGTTGGTCCCATGGATCTTTGAAAGAAATTCAAAAATCAAAAGACTACGATCCCAGGATGACAGGGTCTAGAGCCGGAAGACCTGAGGTTAAGCTCTGTTCTGCTGTTCACTGGTTATAAGGCCATAGGCCAAGGACCGAATCTCTCTCACACTCCATTTCATTATTTACAAACTGAGCTAAAGGTGAGATGACTCCACAGATGTATTGTAAGGGTGAATTCATTTCTATACCTAAAAGGGCTCTGTAAGTTAAAAAACACTGTCAAATCTTCAGTTCAGTCACTCAGTCATGTCTGACTCGTTGCGACCCCATGGACTGCAGCATGCCAGGCTTCCTGGTCCATCATCAACTCCCAGAGCTTGCTGAAACTTCCCTGTCCATCACAGACTCCCTTCAAGAAGATTTGATTTCTAATGGGACAAGGACATATTTGGAGGGAAAGATCTGAGCCATGGGTTGATGCCTGGGGTGGGAACTTCCAACTTCCAATCAGGGGGATCTCAAGTAAGGAACTGGAGTCTCAAAGGTTAGAGAGGAAATGGACTTGTTTCTCAGGTCTCCCCAGGGTTGTGGCTTTTACAAGTGATTTCCTCCTTATCCAGAACAATGAGCTCCAGCCCAGTCACTAAATGCAACATTTACTAATTTACACATATCTCTGGAGCCAGAGAAAGGGCTTATGAATTCCAGGCCCCACTTAGGCATGCTGTGCTGTGCTTAATCATTCAGTAGTGTCCAGCTCTTTGTGACCCCATATACTGTAGCCTGCCAGGCTTCTCTGTCTATGGCGATTCTCCAGGCAAGAATACTGGAGTGGGTTGCCGTGCCCTCATCCAGAGGACCTTCCCAATCCAGGACTCCCTCTTTGCAGGCAGATTCTTTACCATGCAAGCCCAAGAATACTGGAGTTGGTAGCCTATCCTTTCTCTAGGGGACCTTCTATCTAAATATGTGCTAAGTGAGGCATATGCATTGCATGGGAAGTTAGAGATTGCACCAGACTTGGCATTCCAGATTTGTTCAAAGAGTTAACTTTAGTTCAGCTGCAGGCTGCTAATGAGTGGTAGAATTCATTTCTGACTGAAAGGAATCTTTCTTTTTGTTTCTATGTGCCCTTCCAAAAAGAGCCTAATTGTTCCTTCTGATTAATTTCTAAGTATATATTCTTAGTAGAATTGAAAACAGGCAGGTGCACCTCGTAAGGTGATATCAAATGAGCTACATCCTAAAATACACTCTTTTTTCAAAGACAAAGTAGAGTTGCTTAAGCAAATCTCACCTGAGTCCATAATAGGGTAAAGAAAACAATAAAATCTGGACTGGCCTCAAAGGTCCATACAGCATTGTCATCCCTCGTGATGGGCCAATGGGCCCCCTCTCATAACTCTGAGGGTGGGCTCTTGCTTAGTTTTATTTACCAGGAAACCTGAAGCACAATGAAGCATCACAGCTACTCTTCAAGAACCAAAGGGCTTAAAGAATTTCTGGTCCTGGGTTACAGACGAGGAGTGTCTGGTCTGAGCTAAGTGAACAGCTTACTCGAGAGTTTTGATCCTTGAGTTCTCAGAAACGTATCACAGATTGCTCCAAGCT
>SJXQ01002247.1:601641-675054 GCA_006408695.1 Aepyceros melampus | reverse complement strand
GGGTCGCAAAGAGTCGGACACGACTGCACGACTAAACTGAACTGTGTGTGCCAAAGTTATGATAAATTTATCTTGTAATACTTACTCTGTATCATGCTTTTCTTCATAGCCAAATGTTCAAGACAAACATAGTTAAAATATTAGGTCTAGTAGCAAGCTTAAAAACCTCCAATCATATTTTCTTAATATTTATATCTCTTCACTCATTTTTGAATTTGTCTACTACTTCCAGTACCACAATCTATGGAAAACCAGTTATCTCAAAAACCAATAGGAGAAGGAAATGGCAACCCACTCCAGTGTCCTTGCCTGGAGAATCCCAGGGACAGAGGAGCCTGGTGGGCTGCCATCTATGGGGTCACACAGAGTCGGACATGACTGAAGCAACTTAGCAGCAGCAGCAGCAAAAACCAATTTCAGACCAATTTTCAATAGGAAAGTACTCAAATAATGCTCTCGTATACACTTATATGAATACTCAAGAAATTTGTTCATCTCTGTAGAGGTTCCCATCATATCCAGCAAAGTAACAAGGCTATAACCTTGTTAATTTTAGTGAATAAAAAATTCTCTTTTAACCCAGGTCTTACTTTTGGGTGCCATCAATGTCTGTAACTCAGTTTTCTAATTTTGAGATGATAAAATTTCTTATTTTTCTGTAATTTTTGTAGATTTGGGAGAGCATCTGTAGAGAGGGAGGGGGAGAAAGAGGAGAAATATATTTTAATAAGAAAGTCCTTTAAAAAAGAACTTGCCACCAACATGGAATTCGTAAATACAGAACATTTCAATTTGTCCAAAGACAGGTAATATCTATATGAAATTCTCATATTAACCCACCAATGTCCTTCAGCTCACGCTGGGAAGCACCAGCTCTCAGGCTGGGGGAATAGCTTGGTCTCCCAGGTCCACTCAATTCTTGGCCTATAGGCTAAGATTGCCACCAAGGGAGCCAATTAGTGCCAAATATATTGGTGGTTTTTTGATGTAGGAAAATCTCCCCTAAGAACTGGACTGAGACGAGCCATCAAATGATAGTGATTTTCAGTCACTAATGATCTGGGATTTGAATAGCGACTTTTAATTGGGTTACCAAGCAACCTGCAAATATTTTGGTGATACCTGCTGAGTCAATCGGGTAGTTTGTAAGCCACTCTCCTCTGATTATGTTATCTTTGATATGAGTATATACATATTATACATGATAAGCGTGGGTCTTTTCCTTTGTCATTAGCCAAGAAAAGACATCATTGAGTCTTCTGTTTTATTCCTTCCATTAAATGTCCATATGTCCAAGAGAGGGTGAGCAGAGTAAAGGGAGGCTATAGGGAATATAGAACAAATATTCATTAAGCTCTCTTCTTGTGCCCTGGGCTTGTTCTAAGTGGAGTAAGACTCCATGAAAATAAGAAAAGCTACAAAGGATTGTTTCGTAAATCACAATTATACTTAATTAACAAAACCAAAATTTTTATGTTTGTTTCTTAGATCAGTTTTTAAAACACAAAAAGTAAAATGTTAAGGATATTGTTATTATGGTTTGCATTCCACTGGAGAGTTATTTTCAAAGAAAACTTCTAGAGAAAAATAAATTCTGCCTTTCATTGTTTCCAGATGCCTCTGTCAGTCCCTGTGGCCAAGCATACTAACTTCTTTCTGACTTCTACCGTCATTCCCTTTAGCCTTCTTGCTCAACCACCCACAAGGGTCTCCCTTGGTTTGGTTCCTTAAATGGCATCCTCAGTCAGCTAGCTCCATTTTGGTGTTGGCCATTATTTTTCCAAGTGTTACTATTCTGCCCCTCTGGCTTTTAGGTAACATTTCACATTGCCTTTCAACTCCCATGAAGTGGAAGTACATGGTGGGCTCTTCAGAAAGGCTGCATTCTCGCTTTGACACCTGTTTGGTGTCCCTCCCTATTGTAGATGAAGAGGTCTCCAGACCTTTGCTTCTCCAAGCTCTTCTTTCACGGACAGCTTTGCCTTTTTCCTCAGTCATTTATTTGAACTCTTTTTGAGGAGATATTCCTAAGAGAATGTGTGCTTTATTTGTCTGGCTTTGCTTCTTTGAGTATCTTTTCTTCTCTCTTTGAGAATTTGTCTACACGAGAAATAACATCAAGTAACCTCACTTTTCCATTCCTAGTTCTATTCCAAATGCAAGCACTCAAGCAAATGCTAACAGAAATCATGGTGCTGTTTCAAAGATCACACTGAAAGGACCCTTACAGCTCTCTCTTGCATTTTACCAGTGAGGAAACCGAGGAGCCAACATGTGAAAAGTCAGACCAATGTTACATAAATAGTACAAAGGGCTAGGAATTAAATCCTGTCTGGTCTCTCCTTATCACCTGCCTTGTGCAGCACATCATGGTGTCTGTCCCTTGATCACTGTATATTCCTGATCCAGTTTCACTCGCCACAGGAAGTCAAAATAGAAGTCAAAATGATAAGAGATTCTAATGCTTTATGATATAGAGATATTTCACACAAAATATAAAGCAAAGATAATAATGAGAAAAGCAATTGAAATGAGGAGACTGAGAAAAAATTATGAGAAATATTTACTTATAAGTTGAAGTTCTAAATGCTTATACAAGAGGAAAGAATGCTCCATGCCACATTGTCTAGCAAACACTCTCTCTCGTCCTCTGGTGAATCAATGCCCTTCTACCCACCAAAGTGTCAGAAATTAGGTGAAAGCAAAGCAAAACTAAAAATATCTACCTGACAGGATACATTTTCAAAGGATTATTATATAATACTAAGAAGTTTGAGGTTGGTAGAATATCTTTCTGTCATTTCTTGATCTAGCTATGAGGCTTAGAAAGATATCTAGGGAAATCATGTATATTTTTACAAAGTTTTCCAAATGTGGTTATTATGTTTCCCTTCTTAAAAGATCATTTCTGAGTTCATTTTGAGCTGAATGATCAGCTGGGCTGTCACTACAAGGCTTAAGTGTGAGGTATGATTTCTAGTTGATTTTTTCATTTACTTTGTATTGCATTCTCTGTTCTTTTTCTTCTCTGACCGGCCTGAAGTTGATACAGACCAGTCTGGGAACTTCAAGCTCACCGTAAAGCAATACTCTAATTATATTCTTTTTTTGCCAGGGTTCTTTCTGACAAATCTCAACTTGATTTAAAATGGTTGACTGCTGGGTATCCTTTCTTTCTTTTCCCCCATCTTCTACCTGTAATTGCTTAAAGTTGGGTTAAGTGCTGACATCCCTTTGCACTTAACTAGAGAGAAGTATCAAAGAAATGTATAAATTACGACTCCAGTTACACCACCAAGGCCTAGGAGACTCATTTACCACTAATGACAAAATGCACAGCTAGCCTTGGCTATTTTTTTCACGAACAGAGTTGTGAAGTTTGGTTTCCAAAAGCCTCAGGTTCCACACAGTTCCTAGTCATTCTTTCAGATACTTTTACAAGTGGGATATCCTAGTTAGTTATTCTATCTTTTTATCTCTTGCATGAATAAATTACGGAGTTCTGCTTCTTATCAAAGAAAACATTCGACTTATCATCTAGGGACACACAAAATATTTTTTTAGACCATAAATTATTCTTAAAGAACATCTTAGATGAGTCGGATATTCTTTGTGGTGTGTGTATATGTGTATGTCAGAAAGAGAGGGAGAGAATGTGGATGCTTGGTGGCATTAGTCCTAAACGGTCACAGACAGACTTTCTGATCATCATGGTATCTATCAGTCTTAAAGCAAATGAGCCTAAAAAAACAAACAAGCAAGCAAGCACCAAAAATAACCTTTCTGACTGCTTGACCAACAACTGTGAATAACAAAATATACCCAGTTCTTCTGCTACGGTATTTTCTTCCTGCTTATTGGCAGAGAATGTGATTTTGTGGTAGAAGGTTGGAAAATGACCCCTTGTAATGATGGAATTTACATAAATAAATGCTGATAGCACAAAACAGATAATATGCTGTGGGTATCATCACAATAAGTTGTCTCCTACTGACACACAGTCTAAGTTGGAAGCACACAATTATGCAAATCAAACTAATGCCAGTTGCTCATTACTGTCATGGTGGAAAAGACAAAAACGTATCCTCCATGGACAGCTCGAGGCTGGGCCACAAGCCAAAATGTTTGGTTTTGCTGACATAGTAACTGAGTCAACAAAAATAGGATATAATAGTAATACATCAGAGGAATCCACATCAGGACAGACCTGAAGCTTAATGGACTGTGAAGCCTATATCTGTGCAGAGAGTCTTTTCACTGGTATTGACCCATAAGACGACTGCTCCCACGTTTGCCGAATCCATGGAAATAGATTATAGAAGCAATCTGGGGAGACCTGAAATGTCTACAAGACATTCTATTAGCTTTTCTTAAAACAGATGCTTTGACATTTATAAATACTTAAATAATGTCATCTATCTTAGGTTTAAACACTTCCCAGAATATTTCAGAGTGCCTGCTACAGTTTGAACTAGGTTAGGCCTGAGTTCTCATTATTGTACCAGAGAAATATTTAAACAATAGAATGTTCCATTTGCCATGTATATACACACACACACACACACATATATATATATATATAATATTTTTTAAAAAATAGAATCTTTGTTACCAGGGAAATATTTAACCCTAGAGTAACTAATACATTTTTTTACACAGGCAAATATGAGAGCAAATGTGGCCCAGCTGTAGGAGATAAATGAAGCAATGATCACTGACCTACCAATTTAATCCATTTAATCCACTATTAATCTTCTAATAATAATGTAATATATGTGGAAGACCAATGCCCTGAATGGCTTGGATGCTTCCACCTCATGATTTTCATGTTCTTTCCCATGAGACTTTGTAGTTTTTCCCATTAAGAAGTAAGCTTCTCTCCTTGCCTTCAGGTTCTGAGTGTAACCATATGACTTGCTTTTCCCAGTGAAATATAAGCAGTTGTACTAGAAACAAATGCACTTCACCACCTCTATTTAAGATATTCAGCCACTTTTGGGAAGAACATATCTACTCTTGGGGGTAGGAGACAAATAGAAGAAATCAGACCTGTCCTGTCAAAGCCAGCCTAGATGATCCAGTCATCAGCAACCCCCAGACACCTGAGTAAGCTCAGATCAGACCCACCTAGCTGAACCCAGCCTAAATCACAGATTCATAAACTAATAGATACTGAATGTGTGAAGCCTCTACGTTTTATGCTATTTGTTACAAATAGTACTAGAGAGTTTTCACAAAGCTTTCAGTTCAGTTCAGTTCAGTTCATTTCAGCCGCTCAGTCATGTCCGACTCTTTGCGACCCCATGAATTGCAGCACGCCAGGCCTCCCTGTCCATCACCAACTCCTGGAGTTCACTCAGACTCACGTCCATTGAGTCCGTGATGCCATCCAGCCATCTCTTCCTCGGTCGGCCCCTTCTCCTCCTGCCCCCAATCCCTCCCAGCATCAGGGTCTTTTCCAATGAGTCAACTCTTCGCATGAGGTGGCCAGAGTACTGGAGTTTCAGCTTTAGCATCATTCCTTCCAAAGAAATCCCAGGGTTGATCTCCTTCAGAATGGACTGGTTGGATCTCCTTGCAGTCCAAGGGACTCTCAAGAGTCTTCTCCAACACTTTTCTCCTTTGCTTTTCACCTCTCTTTTCACAGCTATTTGTAAGGCCTCCCCAGACAGTCATTTTGCTTTTTTGCATTTCTTTTCCATGGGGATGGTCTTGATCCCTGTCTCCTCTACAGTGTCACAAACCTCATTCCATAGTTCATCAGGCACTCATCTATCAGATCTAAGCCCTTAAATCTATTTCTCACTTCCACTGTATAATCATAAGGGATTTGATTTAGGTCATACCTGAATGGTCTGGTGGTTTTCCCTACTTTCTTCAATTTAAATCTAAATTTGGTAATAAGGAGTTCATGATGTGAACCACAGTCAGCTCCTGGTCTTGTTTTTGTTACAAAGCTTTACAAGATTTTTTTTTAATGTGAATTATATCCTAAATAAAGAGATTGATTCAACAGATTTAAAATATAAACATAGGAAAATGCACATCAATACTGCAATGAGATTCCACTTCATTCCCAACAGGATGACTACAGTCAAAGACAGTAGCAATGTTAGCTAGAATGCAGAGAAATTCGGGTCTTCACATGTTGCTGGGAAGAATGTGAAATGGAGCAGCCACATTGGAAAACATTTTAGCAGTTCACTGAAATGTTAATCATAGCAGTACCACTCTTAGATATATATCAAAGAAAAATAAAAGCCTAGATCCATGCAAAAGTGTGTGCACAAATGTTTATAAGAGCATTACACAAATGGCTTAAAAGTGGAACCAACTCAAAATATTCATCAACTGATGAATGAATAAGAATATCAGTACATTTATACAATGGAATATTATTTAGCAATAAAAAGGAGTAAGGTACAAATACGTGTGACACCACAGGGGTCTTGAAAACATTATGCTAAGTGAAAGAAGATAATTACAAAAGACCACATACTTGAGATTCCATTTATATAAAATGCTCAGAACAGGCAAATCTAGGTTGTGTAGAGTTAGGACAGGGCATGGAGAATAACTGCTAATGAATGCAAAAGTCTCTTTTTGAGTGATAACAGTGTAAAATTAGATTGTGGTATGGTGATGTTTGCAAATTCTGTGTATATTCTAAAATCCATTTGACTGTAAATGTTAAATTGGTGACCTGGCTATGTGAATTTTATCTCAATAGAGCTGTTTTAAAAATATTAAAATATGAATTCCATCTCTGACCAGAGCATGACTTAGTCTTTATTTGGCCTCTTTTTCTAGTCCTCTTCAGTTCAGTTCAGTTCAGTCGCTCAGTCGTGTCCGACTCTTTGCAGCCCCATGAATCGCAGCACACCAGGCCTCCCTGTCCATCACCAACTCCCGGAGTTCACTCAGACTCATGTCCATTGAGTCCGTGATGCCATCCAGCCATCTCATCCTCGGTCGTCCCCTTCTCCTCCTGCCCCCAATCCCTCCCAGCATCAGGGTCTTAAATTTCTGGATCTCAGTGGTTCTTTATTTCATAGAAATGTTGGTACCGATTAGAAGATCTTTATAGCAAAATAAAACAAAACTCTTAGTATAACTTTTTCTTAGACCCACATGCTTACTTACTATATTTGACACATTAAAAAAATGAAATAATGGAAAATTTGTGACATTCATTACTAGACACTGGTTTTCACAGAGCTCCAGCTCTGCCTTCTTTTATCTCATTTTTTGTAATATTCAATCACGCTCCACCTGCTCTTAAAACTGATTCTTGTGTGAAAAAGAAAGGATGCTACTAGTCATTTCTTAGCATTTACATATGGAAGTCAGCTTTAGAATGTAAACTACAGTTAAACCGAGTATGCTCTGAGCTGCTTCTGACTGAATATTCATGGCCTTTCCTCAGGCAGCAGGTGTGATTTTTAACTTGTATGAAACTGAATAAATGGATGGTTCACAGTCTTGTCACCTGCCGGCTCCCTCTAGCCTTCCTTCTCACCTGAAAGCCTGTCATACCACCCCTCCCTCACCCCCACCAAGGCCCTTTTTATTTTTGTCTCAATGACCACTTTTTCAGATAGTTCACTTACCTCTAGGTTCCCCCTTCTCTGGTTGGCCCTCCTAATTGTCCCTGGAGTGATGGCTGTAAAATGGGTATCTTGAATATCTCATATCCTTACACACACAAAAAATGTCATTGGCTTCCTTTTGTTCCAGATCAATCAAATTTTCTCAGTGTAATTTGTAATGTCTTTGATGATCTGACAATCACGTGAAATCTTGCCCGCCCGGCCTTTGATGTTGTAAACTACTTGCTGTTCTCCAACCTGCCTTTAAATGAGTGTTCCTTCGTGGGAGCTGGAGGGAGAGACAGTAAAGTTGAAAATAGATACATATACTGAGAGGAGGGGGAAATGGAGTTGTTGTTCAGTGGGCATGAAGTTCCAGTTGTGCAAAAAGAAAAGGTCTAGAAAAGTTCAGCTGGGTAACATTGAACTTTGTGTGAACAATACTGAGGCCTGTTAAGGACATGGATCTCCTGTTGTTGTTGTTGTTTTTAACCACAATAAAAGATAAATGTATCAGTGCTTACATAGACACAAATATATCTCCACTGACCATTCTTTACGTTGCTCATCATCTGGAAAGTCTTTGAGAGCTGGCTCTGCCAGGAGGACTTCCTTGAACCCTGTGGGTTAAGTGCCCCCTCTATGCTGTGAGCAGCACTGTGTACATACACCTACGGCCTAATCATCCCTGAGGTTTCTTTGTTTTCCTCCAAGCTCAGTCCACAGTGGAATATTAGCAGTCTGCAGTCCATGCAATGCTTTTCTTTTTCACTATCATCTTTTATCACATTCATTTATTTTTTCCTTTCACTCATTTATTTTTTCTCTTCATTCATTTATGTTTTCCTTATCCTCACTTCTTTTTGCCACATTCTCCTCCAACCGTCTTAGACAATTGCTATAATGTGTTCTCTGGTCCATAAATGTTTATAGATGTTGGATATGAAAAGACTCTTGTTGTTCAGTCCCTTAAATCCACAGCTGAGACACTAAGTTAATGAATTAAAAGGTTTACATTTTAGTTGAATTTCTAATGACCTTTGAGGGACTTTTCAAGTTTCACCTCCTTTGTCAGGAATCTAACCATGAGAGCTTGCAATAAGAGCTAAAATTCTTAAAATATGAAACCATTTGAATCTCATCCTCTTTGCCAACAATTTGTTCAACCTTGAGGTGTGGCTGGAGTCTTCTTCCTCCTGATGCTGGGACATATGATAAATTATCTTGTGGACAGTGTATTCAATGTTGGCAGATTTATACTTTTCTCAAAATGATTGCTAATTAACAGTTGAAGTGAACAGCCCCAGAGAGAACCTGAGATTTCCAACCAAACCTAAGCCAGTATCCTCATTCCCATGACCCACTAGAGGACTGCAAAGCTTCTTCTCTTGACTTTCAACCATTGCTTGGTTTTACAGTCCAGTTGCCTGTGGTTTAGAAACCGAGCTTGTCAGCATTCCTTTTTACTGCCTCAGTGTAGCAGCAAATGTGTTTTGTTCTCTCCTTTCAAAAGTGAAGATTGTATTTTAAACTCACTCTCTCCCCTAGGGAACCACTCACTCCTAACTCCCTGACAGGCCATGAGGACCTCAAAATTAAGAAAGATGTCAAGAAATGTGATTTTGTACAAAAAGGACTAGAAAACCACCAAGACACATAACAACTCAGTTATGTGCCTGCCTTCTGTCAGGAGAAATGTGTGTCTGAATTTTCAGGCTGATAATAGACATGTGCAGCTAACTGACTTTTATCTCGCCTCTGTCATATTGATCTATCAGTGAATCTATAATAGAAGATGGGAGCCTGGAACAGTAAAAAGTAATAACCATTGAGATGGATAGCCCGAGCAAAAATGTAGTTTCATGGGGACACTTAGTGCAAAGAACTGTAGATTCATGTCAAGGGGGCATAAGTATCCCCTTCAAAGCCAACTGTTAAAAACACCTAGTGCACAGATGACCTGCCTTCAGAATATGATATGTTTCTGTATTGATTTTGAGAGTTTCAAAACAACAGGAAATAGCCAAGTGAAAGTTTCTTTGCCGAACACTAAAAGTAATTTACCTTCTTCCTTTGATTTCAGCTTCAGATTTTGTTTTATAGTTCAAAGTACAAGTGCTTATTTTAAAAAATTCATTTCTAACTTAGGGTTGGAAGCAGCACTGAAGACCAAGGCAGGGTGGAGCAAGAAATGAGCCACAAAGTGAAACAAAACAACTCACCCCCCAAAATGCATTAATGGAGTTAGTGGCAAGTCATTACACGATAAGCTTGTATTTTAAGCATGGGCTTATTTAGGGAAGGGCTGGCTTTGTCATCCTCAGAGTGTTTGAAAGAGATTGAAGAGACTCCAAAATGATCAATTCTGTGGCTTTGAAGCCATCTGGAGTTGGCTTCTGATATTCCAATTTTTGTACATCTCTTTGCATGAAAATGTTGATATATAGAAAAAATACTGGTTTTACAGGAAGGAAAATAATTTATTTTCAGTGCAAATTGGTACCTGTTGCATATTATTAATGTACAGCAAATGCTTGACATGGTATAATACTAATAATTTATGATTCCTAACCAGACCTCTTTTTCTCAGGGATCATGTACTTCATATTCACATACATTTGTTATATGCTATCTACTCAGATTCAGGCAAACAAATGTTAGTTCATTTGATGCCTAAATTTGATATTTATTTCCACTGTTTTCTTTATTTGGGGCTTTAGGAAGTTATATCATTCAGAGTTCTGGGAAGAAACAGATGGCACACTCAAAAGAAGTGATTAACAAGAGCTCTAATGAAAATCCAAATGGTGGGCAGAGTCATGGGAAGCCAATTGAGGGGAGTGAAGTAGGCACCCCAAGCTTCCCAACCACCACCAGGGCTGAAGCAATGCCAAGATGGAATGTTTGGAGTGGGGTGAGGCTCTGAAATGAGGGTTGCCCAATAGCAGTTGTGACCAGTAGAAGAGGAACTTGGACACTCACTGCCAATCCATGAACCAGTGGGAGAAGCCAGTGGAACAAATACTCCAACTTTATTTTCTCATGCCCTCAGTTTCCTATCAGAGCCTTCCATTGGCGACTCCCACTGAAAGGCAGAGAAAAAAAAAAGTCATTCCATGATCCCTTCAAATCAGCCTCCAGGGACATAGAGCAAGGAGAAAACAACCTAGAGAATGATGTGGCGCGGCAAACAGAGATACCTCATCACAAGGGTATATCAAGTTCTATATATTTTAGACATATGCCATGTGTTTATGGACATATAATTTGAAGTTTTATGGACATATACTTAAGTTTTTCAGGCATATACAATACTGTTGCTGTATGAATAACATGCTCTGAGAAAGTTAAGAGGAATGCTTGGCTTTGGGAGTTATGCATATGAAATAAGAATATCTATAAGCATGAGAAAAGCTGTTAAGATCTTGAGGAGTAGAAATTAAACAAGATTAAAGGAAGCAGTTAAAAGAGTTGGGAATCTGTTAACCTCTGCCTTCACCATCTTCGCAAATACAACGGTACATGAAGGGATAGTGTTCCCAGGAGCCATGGGAATGACTAACCTCTTTATCACCTCCCTACAAGACTGCAATCAAAAAAAAAAAAACTTTACATTTGAACTATGGAAATATTCTCTAGTTTATAAGAAAAACAATAGGAAATGGGAATTTGCTTTAAAAACATAAAATTCTAGACTATGTTTTAAAATAATGCATTCCATAAGGAATGAAATATCAGTGTCATATGTTTGTCAGAATAAGGCTAAAATGGGTATGAACTCTAGGCTGTTTTTTCTAAATCACACCCTTACATGAAGCCCATCTACTATAAATATTTGAATCTGTTAGATATTAGATATGGGTTAGGTTATTTTTGTCCTGTATATTTATTTATTCTTTTTTCCTTCTTAGATATTTCACTGTGCCTTCTGCAAACAATGGCTTAGGTTGGAAAATTAGAATAATGCAAGATCACACATAAAATAGAAAAATGTATGTATATTTGTTAGGCAAGTGACATTCTGGTCCAGAGATTTTACGTTGTTTACAGAATCCAGGTCTTATATTACACTTATTAGTTGTATTTTAAAAGAAAAATATAACAACTACTTCCTTATATAGATTTATTATCTATCTACCAATCATTCACCTATCTATGAATCGAAATGTATAATAATTCAAGTACAAAAAGTAGCATACTTGCTGAATTCTCTCTACAAATTGCCAGTCACTGGGGAAATATTTGCAGTTCTTAAGTCCATTAGGATGGTCGGTTCTTATTTCAGATAAAATGATAACTATTTGCTGACCAAGTTGCTTTGCTTTCCCCTCTTTGCTTGTACTCTATCTCATCAAAGACAAGTTTTTAAAACATGAATATTTCACAAAAAGCTTCTAAGGGCTTGAATTTTTCTTTATTTAAAAGTACATAGTGGTAAGTAAAAATATAGCTAAAGGCTTCTCTCAAAGTATGTTGACATTTCGATTCCATTAGAATAAGATTATAATGTGTATTCACATGTTAGCTATTTTTAAAAGTACCATCTCTAGAGTGGTAAAAATATATGTGAAGGACTCATTTCAGCATATAACTACACACACACACACACACACACACACATGCTGATCTGGGAGGATATTGAGACAGAATGGATAGGATTGAATCAGAAAGTCTAAAAACAGAACGAAATAATGCCATTTGCAATAACATGGATGGACCTAGAGATTATTATGCTAAGTGGAATAAGCCAAACAGAGAAAGACAAATATCATATGAGATCACTTATATGTTCAGTTCAGTCACTCAGTCGTGTCCGACTCTTTGCGACCCTATGAATCGCAGCACGCCAGGCCTCCCTGTCCATCACCAACTCCCGGAGTTCACTCAGACTCACGTCCATTAAGTCTGTGATGCCATCCAGCCATCTCATCCTCAGTCTTTCCTTTCTCCTCCTGCCCCCTATCTCTCCCAGCATCAAGGTCTTTTTCAACGAGTCAACTCTTCGCATGAGGTGGCCAAGTACTGGAGCTTCAGCTTTAGCATCATTCCTTCCAAAGAAATCCCAGGGCTGATCTCCTTCAGAATGGATTGGTTGGATCTCCTTGCAGTCCAAGGGACTCTCAATGTGGATTATAAAAATAAAAAAAAAAAAGGAATTTATTTACAAAACACAAGCATACCCACAGACATAGAAAACAAACTTATGGTTACTAAAGGCCAAAGAGGTGAGGGAAGGATAAATTACAAGGTCAGAATTAGTAACCAACAAGGATCTACTATGTAGCAAAGGGAACTCTATTCAATATTTTGTAATAACCTATAAAGGAAAAGAATCGAAATAGAATATTGTCTTTCAAATTCATACATAAATATATATATGTATTCAGTAAAATATTATATAACTGAACCTAACATACTGTTTTTAATCAACTATGCTAAGTCACTTCAGTCATGTCCGACTCTTCGCGACCCCATGGACTGTAGCCTACCAGGCTCCTCCATCCACGGGATTTTCCAAGCAAGAGTACTGGAGTGGGGTGCCATTGCCTTCTCCAACTATACTTCAATTAAAATATATTTTTAAAAGATCATCAGATCACAGGACCTGAAATTTAAAAAAATGAAAATCTGCATTCAAATCCTGACTTTACTCCTTCTTAATTACTAAATTAGCATTCTAAACCTCTCCTGCCCTTACTCCATCAACTGTTTCTCAAACCCCTCCCCAAAACTCTATGTTCTCATCTGTAACTCATATATTTATAATTCCCTGAATTCTCTTTATGTCATTCTGCCATTCCTCACTTGCTCCCTGAGTATTGCTGCCTTAGTCTCTCATGTCATTTGATTTGGTTAACTTGTCCCTTCTTTCCAGACACAACTTACTTTTCCCTTTCTCCAGGATCTCTTCCTGAATGCCTGCAGGCTGAATCAGGTGACCTCACTTCATGTACAAGTAAGTCACCTTGTACATGAAAGGGCTTATCTCATTGTCTTGTGATTTTCTGTTACCTTGACTATCTTCTCCACTGGATCAAAACTCTTTGGGGGACATAGGCAGCATCTTGTTTAACTCTGTGTTTCTAGTATCTTAAAATATGTGGCACAGAGTTGAATTTCAATGGGAGTTTGGTGAATGAGTGAGTCTTGAGCTCACTCAGTTTAAATCTTGACTCTGAGTCTCATCAAAACTTTGGGTACTATCGGTCAATAAGCAAATGAGGGAAACTAAATCTCCAAATGTTTCTATCAAATGCCAAAATAAAAGGAGAAACTGAGTGCCAAGCTTCCTGACTCCAAAGATCATGCTTTTCCTTCTGGGCCATGTTTACTCTCCAAGAAACTTTCAAAATTTCTTTTCTCAAAGAAATAGGGCAAAGAAAATAGTCCACTCCACAGGATTGATAAAAGAACAGGGGCATCATGTCAGGGAATAATATGGAGCAGAGTAACAGAAAAGCCTAGCAAACTGCTTTCCGGGAGAAAAAAAATGTCTTTAAGTGAATTCTAAGATTTAGCCAAACTATGTCTCTTTCTCCCACCCTACACTGAAAGTTTCCTCTAGAACCAGTCAAACTCTGTCGAGTCACCTTACATGAGTCTCCCTTGCAAGCTAAGTCATTTCAGTTGTGTCTGACTCTTTGTGACCCTATGGACTGTAGCCCACCAGGCTCCTCTGTCCATGGGATTCCAGCCAAGAATGCTGGAGTGCCATGCCATCTTCCAGGGGATTGCCTGACCCAGAGATGGAACCTGTCTCCTGTATCTGAGCCACCGGGGGCCTGAGCCCTAATCTCCCTTAGCATTGTGTAATAAGCACAGTTGCACTCCTAGAGTTTCTGTACACCAATACTGGCAGGAAAATGTAGAGCAGCAGTAGCATAACAAAAAGGGGACAAGGCTCAGGACGGCCGCTTATGCTATTCGTCTGCAGAATGTCATCAACTTCCAGCTTCAAAAGAGAAAGACACAGGAAGAGTAAAGTTCAATTGCCCTCTAATTAGCCTTAATTAGCAGATTGAAAGTTGTTTGTATATATAACAAAGATAATTATTTTGTGGTTCAACAATTGAAATTAATAGTTCAAGGGCATAGTAGCTATTAGAATAAAAAGTGATTTCGGGACAAGTACATACAGTTTTCCTGGTGGCTCAGTGGTAAAGAACTCGCCTACCAGTGCAGGAGGGGGTTCAATCCTTGGGTCAGGAAGATCCCCTGGAAAAGGAAATGGCAACCCATGCCCGTACTCTTGCCTGGGAAATCCCATGGACAGAGGAGCCTGTCAGGCTACAGTCCATGGGGTCACACAGAGTTGGACATGACTTCATGACTGGGCACACAGCATACATATATAATTTCAACACTGCTTTATGGGACAGTTAGAGAGTTTAGAGAGGTTTGTCTTTTTTTTTAATCAACGGAACAGTAAGAAAGAATTCAATGAACAGATTACTCACAGCTGTCAAGAGGTAATAAAATATAAAGCAATCTATAAAAATTAGCACAACCAACCGTTTTGGAAAACAATTTATGAATCAATTGTATTTTCCAAAGAGCAGTTGAAAGGAGGCATTTTGGAAACCAAGGATGCATGAATTGCTGTGGGTAATATCATATCTAGTGACAATTTAATTTCTAATGGCTCTTCTTGGAGTAAAAACACAATTTTCAAGCAAGGGTGCTTTTGGAACATTTGATCATCCCTAAGTTGGGGCATGTCAGAACCAGATTTCCATGGGTGTGACACACGGTATTGTCTTCCTTCCTTTCCCCAGCCACATCTGTAACTTAGAGAGGCAAAAAATGAAAGTTTCAGAGACAACGTGCTTGGATTGAAGACAGTATCTTGGGATGGAGTTCTGAGTGAGGAGGAATAGGACATAAGTTGAGGGGTAAGCAATGTGGGTCGGGAATTACGTGCTTCCTTTTTCACTATACAGCCATCAATAGGTTTCACCTGATTCTCAGTTACTTTCTATCTCTTAACTCAATTCCAAGCCAACTCAGAATGTGCTGGTCTTGAATATCACTTTCTCTACTAAATTCTTTCTTTCTTAACCAACATTTTGTGGTTGAACAGATGAATCCCAGATGTGAGAAGTATAGTTCACATTCGCAGCGAATGAAGTCCTGGCTCATTAAATGAAAGATAATGTTCCCTCCTGGCTCAAAATGCCAAAATAGCATTTCCTAGAGCTGAGTGGGAATTGAAAATGTTAACAAAAGCCAGAAGGAAAACTTCCTGGGTCATCAGAAAAGTCATAACAAGAGAGTACCATTGGATATCCTCAGTTCCAAGAGCTTCCTCCAGCACTTGCCCCTCTGGTCATTTCCCGCATCCCCATTCAGAGACTCTCAGACCTCATGCTGCCCCTCTACACTCTTTCATGTTGTTCAAAAAGCTGGCACAGAAAAAGCGGTATAAGAGCATCTGCATCTTCAATGAACGTTAAAAAAGAATAAAGATTAAGAGAAAGGAGAGAGGGGTGCATGCTAGCATTCATCAGGAGGTAATTACAGAGCTCAAGGGGGAGAACATTAACCCTAAAGTTACTTGAGGAAGAAAGTGCCACCATACACTGAAAGAATTGCCAATTTTATAAAGGCTAAGAATGGTCTGAGCTTATTCTTCCAACCATAAAAAACTGATTCACAGCTCAGGAAATCTTAAGAGTTTGTTAGCAACTCTACTGCCAATTACAGCTCTTGGCTAGATCGTTGCTAGTGGTGCTGACTTCTCACTAAGAAAGAGAACCTCCTCAATGACACGTCTTGGGGGAAATTTCTTTCTTCCCACTGATTCCCGATTTTCTGGAATGCACACGACCTCATCTAACTACACTGCCCAGTGTAAACTTTCAATATCAAAGCATGCCCTGAAGTGAAAATGTGTGGCAGAAGGAACTGACATCGCAGGAATAGCCCAACTGGTGCTAACGCAGATGCCCAAAAAGTAACCTGATGACTGCCTCATTCTTTTTTTCTGTGATTTACAGCAATTCCCAAAGCAATCTTGAGAGAGAATAATGGAGCTGAAGGAATCAGACTCCCTGACATCAGACTATACTACAAAGCTACAGTCATCAAAATGGTATGTTTTGTACTTTACACAACAGTATGTACTGGCACAGTAACAGAAACATAGATCAGCGGAACAGGTTAGAAAACCCAGAAATAAACCCACAGGCCTATGATCAATTAATCTATGGTAAAGGAGGCAAGACTATACAATGGAGAAAAAAACAATTTCTTCAATAAGTGATGCTGCAAAAACTTTACAGCTACATATAAAAGAATGAAATTAGAACATTCTCTAACACCATATTAAAAAATAAGCTCAACATGCATTGAAAACTGAGTGTAAGATCAGATACTATAAAACTCTTAGAAGAAAACATAGGCAGAGCACTTCTTTGACATAGACATAGCAATATTTTACCAATCAAAAGAAATTAAAAAAATAAGAAACAAATGAGACCTAAATTAAACTCAAAATCTTTTATACAGCAAAGGAAACCATAAATAAAATGAAAGACAATCCACAGATTGGGAGAAAATATTTGCAAATGATGCTACAGACAAATTATTAAACTCCAAAATTTACAAACATCTCATGCAGCTCAAACACACACACACACACACACACACAGCCCAATCAAAAAATAGAAAACCTAAACAGATATTTCTCCAAAGATGACATGCAGATAGTCAACAAGCACATGAAAAGATGTTCAACATTGCTAATTATTACAGAAATGCAAATCAAAGTACAGTGAAGTATCACCTCACACAGTTAGAATGGCTATTATCAAAAAACCTATGATGAATGCTGGAGAGGAAGTGGAAAGGGTGGAACCCTCCTCCACTGTTGGTGGGAATGATAATTGATACAGCTACTGGTAATGCTAGTGGTAAAGAACCCACCTGCCAATGCAGGAGACAAAAGAGACACAGGTTCGATCCCAGAGTCAGGAAGATCCCCTGGAGGAGGACATGGAAACCCTCTTCAGCATTCTTGCCTGGAGAATCTCATGGACAGAGGAGCATGGTGGGCTACAGTCCATAGGGTCGCAAAGAATCAGACACAACTGAAGCAGCTTAGCACGCACCATAGAGAACAGTATGGAAGTTTCTTTAAAAAAACTAAAAATAGAGCTACCATACAATCCAGCAATCGCACTCCTGGGCATATATCCAGAAAAAAGCATGGTTTGAAAGAATTCATACACCCCAATGTTCATAGCAGGGTAATTTATAATTATCAAGACGTGGAAGCAACCTAAATGTCCATCGACAGGTGAATGGATAAAGAAGATGTAGTATATATATACACAGTGGAATATTACTCCATTAAAGGAATGAAATAATGTGTTTGTAGCAACATGGATGGACCTGGAGGTTATCACACTAAGTGAAATCAGACAGCAAAAGATAAATATGATACCCATATATGCAAAATATTAAAAAATGACACAAACTTATTTACAAAACAAAAACAGACTCATAGACAAAAAAACTTATGGTTATGAAATTGGAAAGGTGCTGGATGAGATAAATTGGGAGTTTGGGTTGACACATACACACTTGTTCATTTGCTAAGTCATTTCCGACTGTTTGCAGTCCCATGGACTGCAGCATGTCAGGCATTCTTGTCTTTCACTATAGCCCAGAGTTTGCTAAAATTCATGTCCATTGAGTCAACGATGCTATCAAACCATTTCATCCTCTGCCACCCTCTTCTTCTCCTGCCCTCAATTTTTCTAAGCATCAGGGTCTTTTCCAATGAGTTGGCTCTTTGCATCAGGTAACCAAAGTATTGGAGCCTCATCTTCAGCATCAGTCCTTCCCTATAAAAATTCAGGGCTGATATCTTTTAGGATTCATTGATTTGATCTCCTGAAAGTCCAAGAGATTCACAAGAGTCTTCTCCAGTACCACAATTCAAAGGCATCGATTCTTTGGCACTCAGCCTTTGTCATACAACTTTCCCATCCACACATGACTACTAGAAAAATGGTAACTTTGACTATATGGACCTTTGTCAGAAAAGTGATATATCTGCCTTTTAATACAGTGTCTAAGTTTGTCAAAGCTTTCCTTTCAAGAAGTGTCTTTTAACTTCATGACGGCAGTCACCGTCCACAGTGATTTTGGAGTCCAAGAAAATAAAATCTGTCACTACTTCCACTTTTTCCCCATCTATTTGTCATGAAGTGATGGGACCAGTTGCCATGATCTTAATTTTTTCTTAATGTTGAGTTTCAAGCCAGCTTTTTCACTCACCTCTTTCACCCTCATCAAGAGGCTGTTTAGTTTTTCTTCTGGTTTTAAAAGAGGTATCCTTAGAATGGTATCATCTGCATATCTGAGGTTGTTGATGTTTCTCCTAGCAATCTTGATTCCAGCTTGTGAGTCATCCAGCCTGGCATTTCACATGATGTACTCTGCATAGAAGTTAAATAAGCAGGTGACAATATACAACCTTCACATACTCCTTCCCAAATTTTGAACCAGTCCCTTGTTCTATGCCCAGTTCTGACTGTTGCTTCTTGTTCTGCATACAGGTTTCTCAGAAGTCAGTTAAGATGATCTGGTATTCCCATCTCTTTAAGAATTTTCCACAGTTTGTTGTGATCCACACAGTCAAAGACTAGTGTAGTCAATGATGGAGAAGTATATGTTTTTTCTGGAACTTCCTTGCTTTCCCTATGATCCAACAAATGTTGGCAATTTGATATTTGGTTCCTCTGCCTCTTTGAAACCCAGCTTATCCACCTGGAAGCTCTCGTTTCATGTATTGTTGAAGTCTAGCTTGAGGGATTTTCAGCATAGCCTTACTAGCATGTGAAATGAGTGCAATTGTATGGTACATTCTTTGGCATATACACAGTACTATATTTAGAATAGATAACCAATAGTGACCTACTGTAGAGTGCAGGGAACTCTGTTTAATATTCTGTAATATGCTATATTGGAAAAACTTTTGAAAAATAATAGATATATGTATTATAAATGTATAATTGAATTGCTTTGCTGTACATCTGAAACTAACATAACATTGTAAATCAACTATAGTTCAATATAAGATAGAAACATATAAAGCAAAACCAATACAGTATGGTAAAGTAAAATAAAGTAAAATTTTAAAAATTTTTTAAATAAATAAAAAAAGAAAATATAAAAATAAAATTTAAAAAGTATTTTATTATCATTACTATATTCTATATGCTTAAGTCAATTGTCTCATTTATATCTTACTGTCAATTTATGGGAATTTTGTTGGAAGGGGATTCCCATGTAGATTTGAGCTATGATCAAAAGTCAGAGCATCAGAGTCAATAAATAAATAAATAAATAAATAAAATGCAAAAAAAAAAGTCAGAGCATCCAAATAGATATTATTTCTGCTGATATTATGAACACCTGAGAATATTCATAACCCTAATCATCAGAAAAGACTAATGTCTATCACAGAGGAAGAACTAAATGGGCTACAGATTTGACAGAAAATGATCAAGCCCACAGATGTGTCTGTCACTACATCTGGGTTTCTGAGTTAACCAGACAATGCCTTGTTTTAATATTTCATTTCACTTATGTCGGCCTGATCACCAGTTATTTTTCCTACTTTAGAATCTACTGGATCGCTATGAAAGGGAACTCGTGTTTGGAACAACAATAACTGAAACCAAAATTGTATACTTTGTTCTTTTACAGACCTTGTCAAGCCCCAGGAACAGGGGCTTTAAATTATGTTGCTGAAGGGCAGCAGGGCCTGGCTTTATTATACTTTGGTAAATAACAGTCACTGTTGTCATCGGAGTTTTCTACACTTCCAGAAAATGTCACTAGCCACATGTCAGCAGGGTTCTTTGTCTAATTTCTACAGCTAAGGTGGCAAGAAAGTTATTAGAAGTAATAGCAAATTTAAAGTTTTATTAGCAGTAAACTGCAAAAGCTAATGGTGAAGCCAACACTAGATAAAATCATTGTCACAGTTAATTCTGAACTTCTTATTTCAAGCTTAATAATAGGAAACTCAATGGAAAGGATATTACACGCCCCATATCACTCATGAGTGCCGCAGGCCTGAGTAACTTGTTATTTCACTCACGAGTGAAATAAAATGCAGATTATACTGCCTGCTATCAGGGGCATTGTTTTAATTGAGGGTGTGTGCATGGCGATGAGGAGGCTTCGAGTATGTTCTCATTTTTGTAAATGTTATAAGAATGCTCTGCTCATTCACAACTCTGACTTGCTACATCACCTTTTCTTATTGTGTGGATGTGCTTTGAAAGTTGTCATTTGTTTCAACTCAAGTTAGATGAAAGCAAGCTGGGGAGAAGGGGAAGAGAACATTTGGTGCTTCTCACCAGCAGACCCACAAAAGTGCTTCTCCAGCATTCTAGTGCTTTTGTCTCCCACCCCTCTGTCCTCAAAGGCAAACAATGGAATATTTGCGTTGTTTTTTTTCTCTTTCCAATCCTTGTACGTCAACATAGAAAAGCCTACCACTCTGACACATATGCCCAGCCAGGAATAAATAATACAAGATGCACTCCTCATGCTTTACATTTACTAAGAAAATAGGTATTTCCAAGAATCAAGATCACATGGGATTTTGTGTTCTTTCTCTAAAGTATGTTGCACTTTTTTCTCAAACAAGTTGAAGAGATTTCTGATGCTGTGCCACAAATCATCCAAAGACTGCCTCAGGAGTCACATGTGTATTCCTGCTTTAAGGGGTACTTTCCATTGACTTGACAGGCACTGTCTGTGATTATGCAGGTCTAACTTCAGGCTGCCTTGTGTGTGGAGATGACTATTTTTAAGCAGGTTCTATTCCCTTTGACTGCAGTTGAAATCCTAAGATATTCACAGTCATGATCATTTGTGTTTCTCTAAGTTTCAACATTCCCTTTGAAATATTTTGTCTGCTGCTACACTGTATGGACAGAGCTGCCTATAGTTCCATTTCTGAGCAATTATTACTCCATGGCAAATTTGACTTTATCTAACAAAGGAGAGCTAAAATACTTAAGGCTGCAACTGGCCTGCCTAGTAAAGCTTTTATCTGTGTTCGGAACACATATAGGGGCAGGGAAACAATCAGATCTCTTCTTTTGTGTTTAAATTGGTTAAACATAGAAAATCCAAGTTTAAAACCTTAGCAGTTGTGAGTGGTGTACTCATTAGCATGTGAAATTAGCCCCCGAATTGCAGTCTTGATTGGTTCAATAATGCCGTTTAAACTAGTGGTGGGATGAGTTTCACTTTCAATAATCGCCTTGCTGCTGTTTGTTTGCATCATATTTCGGTTTGCAGGTTCTGTCCTTTAGATGGCATTTCCTTTTGGCCAAAGCATCAAGCTGCAAATTTATTGAGAAATGTTTGTGTTCACAATAAGATGATGCATTACTAACAAGTACTATTAGTAATAGAAAAAATAAAACATTTATTTCTAAATTGCAAAAAAAATAAATAAATAAATAACCAGTCCTAAATTTCAGAAGTTGTTACCAGGAATGCAAATTCAGGACCATGAGTATTTGTAAATATGTACAATTTCACAAGACTCCCATGGATGTCTCCACTTATTTCCTATTCATACATACCAGTCTCGTGTTTGACAGTGAATATAGAATTGTGGCACTGGAAATCCTTTTTTATTAAAAGAAAAAAAAAAAAACAGAAAAAATGTCAGCCAGTTAAACATGATATTAGGATTTCATCGCTCTCTTTTTTTTTGTTTTGCTGTCCCACATTTAAGAGAATCATCAGTTCTCCCCTAAACAAACTTTTAATGGATTGTCATACCTAATTTTGCGTGGATGCCATGACGTCTAGCCAGCTTCAATTTGGAGTCCCTTGGGACCTGTGGAGGTTTTTAATGGTCGTGAGAAATTGTCTTGTACTGTGGATTATAGCAATTCTATAATAGCTGGCTATCCATTCCATTTAAGGCAGATTTGACTCAAATTTTCCTTCTTCATCCTTGGGTATTTTTGCTGACTTATTAACACATTGAATTTTTCAGATAATCACATATTAACATAAGTAGCAAACATCTTAAACTTAAATGATATTTCCAGAGGAATAAATTTTTGTGACTTTTTCATGATTATTTAAACATGGCACTTCTAGACTTATTAGTGACTTTATCTTAGCAGAAGTCTTGACCTTAAGTCATTTTATGACTTATTTCAAAGCCAAGTCCACATGGAGGCCTCATTATGTAACATGCCTCACTCAGTTATTGAATGTGTAATATGCATGTTTAGTGTGCACATACCAGTAACTTTTCTCTAAAATTAGCTTCACCATGAAGAAATAGCAATGACCCAAACTGATTAAGTATCTTCCCAGTAAAGTTTACATTGTAGCAGGAAGATACAATGCAACATGTAGTATGTTGGTTGATGATAAGCAATGGCAAGAAAACTAAAGTAGAAAAGAGGGAGTGATCAGGAAGATTCTCTTTAAAAATGTGGCATGTGATCTTTTTTATACCTGAGTAATATTCCATTGTGTATATGTACCACTACTTCTTTACTATTCATCTGCCAATGGGCATCCTGGTTGTTTCCAGGTCCTAGCTATTGTAAATTGTGTTGCAATGTGAAGTAAGTCAGGAAGAGAAACACCAATACAGTATATTAACACATATATATGGAATTTAAAAAGACATTAACAATGATCTTATATGCAAGTCAGCAAAAGAGACACAGATGTAAAGGACAGATTCTTGGACTATGTGGGAGAAGGTGAGGGTAGGATGATTTGAGAGGATAGCATTGAAACATGTATATTACCACATATAAAGTAGATGACCAGTGCAAGTTTGATGCATGAAGCAGGGCACTCAAAGCTGGTGCTCTGGGACAGCGGACAAGGATGGGGTGGGGAGGGAGATGGGAGGAGATTTCACCACAAGGAACACGTGGGCACCCGTGGCTAATTCATGTCTATGTATGGCAAAACCCACAACAATACTGTAAAGTGATTATCCTCCAGTTAAAATAAATTAATTTAAAAAATGTGGCATGTGAGTCAAGGTCCTGAAGAAACAGGAAAGGAAAACATGTAGCTGATTGCTAAGAGAAAATGTTCTAGGCAGAGCAAGAAACAACCGCAAATCACTGAGACAAGAGTCTCTCTGAAGTGTTTGAAGAACAATGGAAAAGTCATTGCGGCCGAGGCAGAATGAGTCAGGAGGGAGCAGCTGCAGGTGATGAGCTCAGAAGATGGTGATGGTGGTGGGGGATGTGGAAGGTGAGGTAGGAGCAAGTATATTGAATGACTTCCACCTTGATACAGATGGGAAGTCATTAAAAGATTTTAAGCACAAGCATGGCATAATCTGTTTCATGACTTAGAAAGGAGCATTCAAACTACCTGGAGAATAGACAACTGGAAGTAACAATGAAAGCAAAGACACAAGTTAAGAAACTTTTAAAATAAACCAGGTAAGAGTTTATGTAGTCTTATATCATCAGTGGAGGGAAAAATGAAGTTTGAGTCTGGATAAATCAAGAAGTTTCAGTAGATAGGATTTTTTGGTAAACTGGATAAAGACATGACAGAAAATCAAAAATAACTCTTAGTTTTTAACCTGAGCAAATGGGAGGATAACATTGTCATTTACTAAATGGAGGAAATGTGGAGAGAAGCAGGTTTGGTAGGGGAAGAGGGGTCAAGAGTTTGGATATTAGACATCTAGGAGGAGGGTTTGAGTAAGTAATTGTATGTAAGAGTCTAGTGGTCAGGCAAGTCCTCACTAGAGACATCTTAAAGCTTGGAACTGAGGTCACACATGCCAATAGAAAAGAGAAGTCAAAAGACTGAGATCTTGGACACTCACTATTTAGAGTTCAAGGAGATAAACAAAATCCAACAAATGGAACTGAAAAGCAGTCACTTAGGAAAGAAAGAATCTGGGAGAGTTCAATGTCACAGAAGCCAAATGAAATAATTAGAGAAACTAAATGACAAAAAGTATGCTTTTGTTTCTAAAATAAACTATTTACTCATTTTCAAATATCAAGGTATTTTAACATATTAGTGAATATATTTAAATGTTTTTAAACAAAAAATTCTACTTCGATATCTACAGTATCAGAATTGTGCAACCATTGGTTAAAACAGTCAAAGAAATAATAGTAAAAGCTCCTCTTTATTTATTAAACCTAAGTACATAATTCAGAACTTAAACTGAGGCTCTAAGAAACCAGCTTTGAGGGGTTTTGGGCTTTCCCACTAGAGAAGTCTTCTGATGAAATGTCATGAGCATTGAAAAGTTTGCCCCAGTTCTGTTGAGATTCCAAAAATCTACTTTCAAATTCCTTTAATCCTTTTATCATGTTACATATATGTAGCATCAATCAAATATAAGCATATACATATGCTTGCTTTGGGATATTCAGGTATAGTTTTTAATGACTAACACTATAAAAATTTCTCAGATTTTTTAACTCCTGTTAACTATTCGCTTTTTGTTTGTTCTTGGTTTAGTTTTTCTTGTGCTGAAGGTCTCATCTTTTGAATTGCTACTCCTGGCATGGTTTATGGAAGTCTGCACTTTGCAATATTTAAGCCAAAAACATTCTGTAATTTTGGGTTTATTTATTGCCTCTATTTTATGCATCAAATTTGGAGTTGTATCAGTGTCCTTATAACTTGAAGCACTACCAACTAGGAAGCCGATTTTATCTGAGTATGTTTATATTGTATCTCATTTTGGTTTTACTGGGGACATAGAAGTGGGTAGGAAGATAAAGTAGAATGGAATAGTTTGACAATGATCCTATTAGTTTAATTCTAGATTAAACCTAAATGCATAATTCAGAACCCAAGCTGAGTCTCTAAGAAACCAGCTTTAAGGGGTTTTGGGCTTTCCCACTAGAGAAGTCCTCTGATAAACTTTCTCCCTAGCCCCCCTCTCTGGGTAGGGTTCCCTTGTTTTACAAGGAAAACTATGTCTTCTTCCAGCTTGAGTCTCTAACTTCTTTCAGTTATTGGCAGCAGATTTTAAGTGGCAGGAGAAGTAGGTAAATGAGGAACAACACATCAGACTCACAGTGCTGCCAACACCAGTCAATGCCTCTGTTAATTTCTCCTCTGGCCCCTGCATCTGTCCTTTGCCACCACAACTTCTCAATAGCCCCTGCTCAAAACATTAAGATCCACTGGAGCTCAAGTTCTGTATGCCATTATACTCAGTATCTGATACCACCCTGGCACACTCAGATACTTGCTGAAAAGAACAGAATGAGAGGCCCAAACTATCTTGGTAAAAAGTGTCAGGAAAAATTCGCAGAGAAGGGTAACAAGGTATGTCTGTCTTCTAAGTCACAATCATACCAATGTTTGCTGCTGCTGCTGCTAAGTCGCTTCAGTCGTGTTCGACTCTGTGCGACCCCATAGACGGCAGTCCACTAGGCCCGTCCGTCCCTGGGATTCTCCAGGCAAGAACACTGGAGTGGGTTGCCACTTCCTTCTCCAATGCGTGAAAGAGCAAAGTGAAAGTGAAGTCGCTCAGTCGTGTCCGACTCCTAGCGACCCCATGGACTGCAGCCTACCAGGCTCCTCTGCCCATGGGATTTTCCAGGCAAGAGTACTGAGTGGGGTGCCATTGCCTTCTCCTATACCAATGTTTACAACTCTATAAAAATAAATATTACCTGGCAAATAATAATTGGATCTCATATAGTCTCTAAGCAGTAAATTTCACAGTGCTGAGCAGAAATGAAGCGACTAGGTACAAAGTGAACAAATGTCTGAGTAGCCAAGTATGGAACAGGAAATAACTTCATAACAGATTATAAAGTCACTTGGTCTACAAAGCATCAAATAATTTACACATGTTCCAATGAGAACTAACTTACTCAACTTTACCTTGTTTTTTCCAATAACAGTGACTCAATCTTCCTCATAATCTGAGTGAAAAGAATAATATAAAACAAGATTCAATAAAGTATGGGCCTTTCTGCTACTAAGATTGCAGTAAGTACCCTACATATAAATGCTGATGCTGCTGCTGCTGCTGCTGCTAAGTCACTTTAGTTGTGTCTGACTCTGTGCGACCCCATAGATGGCAGCCCACTAGGCTTCTCCCTGAGTTCCATTCTAAGAGCATGTTCGTAAATCCAAGTGAGCCTAGGTACTCAACTAACACAATCAGCTATACACTACTGTACTGTAATAGGTTTATAACACTTCCCCCAACAATAATAGATAAAAAGTAAACAAATGAAAAATAAAACATTTTAACGCTTACACTATAGTACCTTGAAAAGTACAGTAGTGTAGTAGAAGAGCTGGCATACAAGGGCTGGCATCAAGTGAACAGGCAAGAAGAGTTACTAACTGGAGGAAGGAGAGGGCGTGAGAGATGGTAGAGCTGATGGTTCAGTTCAGTTCAGTTCAGTTCAATTCAGTCGCTCAGTCGTGTCCAACTCTTTGCAACCCCATGAATTGCAGCACGCCAGGCCTCCCTGTCCATCACCAACTCCCGGAGTTCTCTCAGACTCACGCCCATTGAGTCTGTGATGTCATCCAGCCATCTCATCCTCTGTCATCCCCTTTTCCTCCTGCTCCCAATCCCTCCCAGCATCAGAGTCTTTTCCAAAGAGTCAACTCTTGCATGAGGTGGCCAAAGTACTGGAGTTTCAGCTTTAGAATCATTCCTTCCAAAGAAATCCCAGGGCTGATATCCTTCAGAATGGACTGGTTGGATCTCCTTGCAGTCCAAGGGACTCTCAAGAGTTTTCTCCAACACCACAGTTCAAAAGCATCAATTCTTTGGCGCTCAGCCTTCTTCACAATCCAACTCTCACATTCATACATGACCACAGGAAAAACCATAGCCTTGACTAGACGGACCTTAGTCGGCAAAGTAATGTCTCTGTTTTTGAATATGCTATCTAGGTTGGTCATAACTTTTCTTCCAAGGAGTAAGCGTTTAATTTCATGGCTGCAGTCACCATCTGCAGTGATTTTGGAGTCCAAAAAAAAAATAAAGTCTGATACTGTTTCCACTGTTTCCCCATCTATTTCCCAAGGTGATGGTAGAGAGATGGTATTGCTATCAGCGTCCCCTTCTCCTCCTGCCTTCAATCTTTACCAGCATCAAGATCTTTTCCAGTGAGTCAGTTCTTCCAATCAGGTGGCCAAAGTATTGGAGCTTCAGCTTCAGCATCAGTCTTTCCAATGAAAATACAGGACTGATTTCCTTTAGGATGGACTGGTTGAGTCTCTTTGCAGTTCAAGGTACTCTCAAGAATCTTCGCTAACACCACAGTTCAAAAACATTGAAAGCTTTCTTTATGGTCCATCTCTTACATCAATAGCTTTGTCTAGACAGTGAACTAATGTCTACCAGTAAAGTAATGTCTCTGTTTTTATATGCTGTCTAGGTTTGTCATAGCTTTTCTTCCAAGGAGCAAGTGTGTTTTAGTTTCATGGCTGTTGTTACCATCTGTAGGGATTTTGGAACTCAAGAGAATAAAGTCTGTCACTGATTCCATTGTTTCCCCATCTATTTGCCTTGAAGTGATCGATTTGGATGCCATGATCTTAGTTTTTTGTTTTTTTTTTTTTTTAATGTTGAGTTTTATGTCAGCTTTTTCACTCTCCTCTTTTACTTTCATCAAGAGTCTCTTCATTCCTCTTCTCTTTCTGCCGTAAGGATGATGTCATCTGCATATCTAAGGTTATTGATATTTCTCCCAGCAATCTCGATTCCAGCTTGTGCTTCATCCAGCCCAGCATTTTGCATGATGTATTCTGCATATAAGTTAAATAGGTAGGGTGACTATGTGCAGCCTTGAAGTACTCCTTTCCCAATTTGGAATCAGTCTGTTGTTCCATGGCTGGTTCTAACTTGCTTCTTGACCTGCACACAGGTTTCTCAGGAGGCAGGTGAGGTGGTCTGGTATTACCATCTCTTTCAGAATTTTCCACTGTTTGTTGTGATCTACACAGTCCAAAGGCTTTGGTGTAGTCAATAAAGCAGAAGTAGATTATTTTCTGGAATTCTCTTGCTTTTTCTATGATCCAATGGATGTTGGCAATTTGATCCCTGGTTCCTCTGCCTTTTCTAAATCCAGCTTGAACATCTGGAAGTTCTTGGTTCATGTACTGTTGAAGCCTCACTTAGAGAATTTTGAGCATTATTTTGCTAGTGTGTGAAATGAGTGCAATTGTGCAGTAGTTTGAACATTTTTTGGCATTGCCTTTCTTTAGGATTGGAATGAAAACTGACCTTTTCCAGTCCTCTGGCCACTACTGAGTTTTTCAAATTTGTTGGTATATTGAGTGCAGCACTTTAATAGCATCATATTTTAGGACATTAAATAGCTCAGCTGGAATTCCATCACCTTCACTAGCTTTGTTTTTAGTGATGCTTCCTAAGGCCCACTTGATTTCATACTCCAGGATGTCTGGCTTTAGGTAAGTGATCACAGTATTGTGGTTATCTGGATCATGAAGATCTTTTTTTGTATAGTTCTTCTGTGTATTCCTGCACCTTTTCTTAATATCTTCTGCTTCTGTTAGGTCCATACCATTTCTGTCCTTTATTAATCCCATCTTCACATGAAATGTTCTCTTGGTATCTCTAATTTTCTTGAAGAAACATAGTTTTTCCCATTCAGTTGCTTTCCTCTATTTCTTTGGATTGATCACTAGGAAGTCTTTCTTATCTCTCCTCGCTATTCTTTGGAACTCTGAATTCAGATGGATATATCTTTCTTTTTCTCCTTTCCCTTTAGCTTCTCTTTCCTCAGCTATTTGTAAGACCTCCTCACACAACCATTTTGCCTTTATGCATTTCTTTTTCTTGGAAATTGTCTTGATCACTGCCTCCTGTACAGTGTCACAAACCTCTGTCCATAATTCTTCAGACACTCTGTCTATCAGATCTAATCCCTTGAATCTATTTGTCACTTCCACTGTATAATCATAAGGGATATGATTTAGGTCAAATCATATGCCTCCCCAAACTGTCCAATCAAATGCCTCCTCCAGATCAGTGCCTCCCCCAAATAAAGAAAACCCCTTTGTCATTTCCTGTATCATGAATTTCTTTAGTTCTTCAGTTACTTCTTTCTTGTCCCTCTTCCTCCTTGCTTTGGGCCACCTATTTCACCAGATCCTCATTAGTAAGCACCTAATGTTGCACAGCAAGTAAACTACACAAAAGCATGACCATGTGTAGAGGACGCAGGCACGTGACAGTGTATGCCAGACACGTGAACTAACTTACATGATCGGACGTGTGACACATGTTCACATCTTCAGAAGCTTGCAACTTGATGGTTCATATGTAGGGTACTTACTGAGCATGTAAGTCAAGATTTCCACATGTTTTACAAGCTTTTTAAAAAGCAAGTACATTATTAAGAGTATGCCCCTCTAAGTGGTATGTTTTCCCTGCAGTACAGTGTTTTTTATGGCTAACAGAGCATCAGAGACTGAAGGGAGATACAGGACAAGAAAAGGAGACAGATAGTGTGATGTGACACACAGCGACATGAGAGGCCCATCCCTTGAAGGCTCTTGGCTTTCCAGTTTCTTTCTACTGCTGCCCACGTTGCCAAAGTCCAGAGTAGGCTGTGCATCCATGACTGCTGTGATAAATGAGAGAGAATGAGAGAGTTAAGAAGTTAAATGCAGATACATCAGGTAGGTAGGTAGATAGATAGATAATATGAGTAATATACTTATTCCTCCTAGACACTGTCTTTTCTTGAATACTTGCCCAGACCAGGAGAGGTCAGCATCTTTAGCACCATTTACAAATGAGAACCCAGAGTTGATAAATATCCTAACATAGCCACTAAAAGCTTCTATTCCATCTCCCCCAAGTACCTCTAGAAACTTACTTCCTATCCTCATTCATTCTGCTCCAGCCACACCCTTAGAGTGTATGGTCCTTTAACGTAGGTATTTGCTAAACTTCTAATGTGTTTTGCCATCATTCTCTGAGGCAGCCACACTATTGGAAAGCAAGAAGAGTGCCTTTTCCCCACAGCATGTCCAGAGGTAGATTAGTATCTGCTACCAATTAGGCATGTGTTACATAGATCTGAAGTAAAGAGTGAACGAATCAATGACTGGATCAATCAGTCTCTTTAGATTATCTGGGAACATTCAAAATTGCAAAACAAAAAGATTAAGATTCATTATAAACTAATACTTCACATGATTAAAATATGAAGAATGATCCCTTAGATATATCTATGATTAGAGCATACCATGCTAAAAATAAAATTAGAAAAATTGAACAATTTATATTTTTATAATATATGTTGAATTAATCTATTAAGGTAAGCACTATATTTATTTACTTAAGTATACCTACAAGTCATAAACTTGACAGTACAGAAGTATAAATTCACTTATTTTTTTGTCCTAAATACTAGTTAATTTTATGTATGAAAATCTCATTAAGAAACACTATGTTAAAAGAATAAACTGGCAAGGCCCTAGTCTACCAGATTAAATGTATAATAAAATATTTAAAATGACATTTATTGCATCAATTTTTAAAAATAAAGCTACAGAAAGCTGCTCATATAACTTAATGGCCCCAAACCTTACTCTCTTTACTTTTCTAGCACATTTCTCCAGTAATACATTTTGCATTCTTCTGCTAAAATATCAGAAAATAATACCTACCAGAATAAAATAAAGTTTTCAGAATTAAAGGGGAAGCTGTAAACGTGCATGTGTTACATAAATTTCAGTTTAGCACATGGTCTATTATATTGAGTTTTCTGCCAGACAGTGGCTTTCAAGAGCTTGGGAAATAAAGTCAGCATAATTCCCTTTTTGAGAGAAGTCACTTTATTATTAACCAGATGACAGTTATTGAGCTCTGATAGTTCTAAGTATTGAAAAAAAAATCAGAGAAGATCCTTTTTTTTTCATCCACTTATGAACTGTAGGTTGGTGATGAAGAGCAAGGAAATCTATTTACCTAGCCAAATGTTAATGCTTTATTTTAACTAAGATGTAGATATATATGTCTTTTTAAGTATTTTAGCAACATCCAAATTCCAGGAGGTTGAAAAAAAACTTAATGAAAGCTTAGATTCTTAGCAAAGAAAGACCTAAGGATTTATATTGAATATAACAATAGCCTATTCTGAAACTTTGTTGTTTAGTCACTAAGTCATGTCCAATTCTTTGTGTTCCTTTGAACTGTAGCCCTCCAGTCTTCTCTGTCCATGGGATTTCCCAGGCAAGAATACTGGAATGGATTTCTATTTCCTTCTCTAGGGGTATCTTCCTGACCCAGGGATCGAATCTCTGTCTCCAGCATTGAAGGCACATTCTTTACCACTGAGCTACCAGGGAAGCAGACCTGTCGCAATGTGATAAGTTTTAGGACATTTCTAAAATGTGTTTCATTTTTTTTCTACTTTCTTTAAGATCAAAATGAAATTCCCCTATTTAAATAAATGATATGGATCATCCAACTAGACCGCTAATATGATGCTCTGTACTTCTTTTTGGCCAGTTTCTCACCTTTGAAATCAGTGATCTAACTTAAAGTCCTGTCTTTGCAATCAGCAAAGTTTTCCACACAATCTTCAAAATGTGACTTTGGTTTAACCAAGTGTCTATGAGTTTGTTATTATTATTGAAAAGACAATAATTTAAAACTATGATAACAATAATTAAACAATAATTTAAGACACCGGCACTTCCTTTCTGTAACAAGAAAATAGATACAGAACTTGGTGCCTCCATTAACTCTGGAAAATACTAATGTCATGAAAATGGCAAGATTGATTTTTCTGGATCTTGAAAAAACACTGGTGCTTCCATGTGTATCTATTGGAAAGATAGCCAAGTTTTTAACCTAGATCAATTCAAAGCAAAAATCAAAAAAATAGGAAAATTGGAAGAATGAAGAAATTCTAAAGTCTAGCATACACATTAAACTCCATTGTATTTCTTTATATCATTACAGTAATGGTCTCAAAGTATGCTATTGGCTCAAACAACCAAAAAGTTTTCTTTTTTTAAAGTTATGAATGATAACTTCTATTTTCTCATTTCCATTTTCCAGTTCCAAATGAGCATGCATTTCTAATTTTACTCATTAAAACATATTTGTGCTTTAAAAAGATCGTGTTAACTCCAAAAGCAACGATACAGGAAAGCTCTGAGAAAGATATTAATATCAATATAAAGTTTATAATTCACCTTCATTTATCAGCTGTCTTCAACTCTCACAAGTTCTAAAGGATTATTTTGTTAGTGTTGCATAGAACACTTGATTCAAAATTTGTAGAATTAGACCTAGCAGAAAAAGTTTGAATTGTGGAAATTTCTAGTATTTTTTCTCAAATATCATATGCATTGAATTCTTTCTTTACATTTTCAGATGACATAGAAATGAAAAATCTTTCTAAGGTTTATTGTAGTTCTTCTCTCAAAGGGCTTTTTGCAAAGAATATACAAGTTGCAGTTATACCTCAAATTAGAGATTTTAAGTTCCCCTGCCTGGTCAATTATAAGACCCTTGGCCTTCCCAGAGAACACATGCTCTTGACTTTGCAAAGGTCTGAGTCAACAGCTTGTTGAGCTTTGAAGAACCTCGGCCTTTTTTGCAGCTGGGGCTTTTTCTCCTTTTGCATGTTCCAGGACCACTGCTGGTTTTCATTCATCTCCATTCAGCAGGCTTCAGGTGACATTTTGGGGCCCAGAAACATAATGTGTCAGAAGATAACTGTAGCTTCCTACTGTGTTAGTTATTGTTTCTTTGTCAGGAGGTGAGTGAGCACAAACATCTTCCAATTGCTCTGATTTTCAGACAGGTTCAGATCTACTGAGCCATCACTGATGCACACGCCTATACCATTTAGAAACACTTGATACAGATTTCAGAGGTGATTTCTAAGTTAGATCCTATACAAATAAAGATACTCTCATTTATCCTTTTTTTCCAGGAGAGGGATAGATTTCATGTCTTCCCCTTGCTTTACTCTTGCTCAGTATAAAAGGAAGAGATGTGGGGCTTCTAAAAGCACTTCTCATTGCGGTTCAAAACAGCAGCTCACCTTTTTGCTAAAAGCAATACGTTATCATGATCAACAGAATCTGTCTCTTGGGATTCAGTTCTGCGGTCCTTTCTTGGGTAAAAATCCCATCAGAATTAGAATGAAGTCCTAAGTGAAAATTTAAATTACATTACAATATTCAATTTCCTAATTTCCACCAAGGCTTTGCCAAAGGCATTGAATGATGTATGATAAACTTGAAAACCTCAGTCCCTTCTTCCCAGGGTGTCTTCAATTATTTCTTTGACAAACTCTGCTCTTGATTCCTTGTTGCAGTGAAGTAATAAGGGGGTTAGGGCCTTTATATTTTTCCTCAAACTTTTTCCTTTTAACTTGAGAATATCTGCACATGAAATATCATTAAGTGGAATGCTTCAAGTGTAGTTCATAACATTACGATTGAATATTATCTTATTCCTATAGAATTTGAACAATTTGTAAATGTAAATTCCTTATCATATTTTAGTTATAAAAATAGTATTATTAGAAACTGCTCAAATTCACTATATTTCAGCCTGAAGAATTAGCTTAGTTAGAAAATAAGTTCTGATGAAATCTCATATTACTTTCTATTTGATTCCCTTGCCACTTAGGATGTAAATGCATACCACTAACCCAAATGAGAATTGCACTATATGAGTATAGTTAGATTCTAAAATTTCAAAGTTTAATTTGCCTCCTCATATGAAGAAACTGAGTCCTTGATAAATTGACAGACCTATAAAATCTCATTTTATTAAGAGTGATATGGGTCCTACATTCTGTTATGGACTATGGAGTCCACAGTAGACTTTGAACACTGCATGCATTACCCTAACTATGATTCATGCAACTCAAGATGTATATTCAATATTACTGATACTTAGTTATGCCATAAGTAAGTCATTAAGCTTCAAATTCTTAACCAGAAAGAAAATAGAGACATTTATATTCTAAGATGGCTGACAGGGGAAAATTATTTATTCAAGAATTCTGGTTCAGAATAGGCATTAAATAAAATGGTAGAGATTATAATTACCAGTATATTTCATGCAACTGACTTCCTAAACTATCTTACTGCCCTTTTCTCATTCCTCATTTTTTAATTCTTTATCCAACTTTCTTTAAGATATTTCTTTAAGATAGGTCAGAATATGATTATTTTTGCTTTGAAACCCCCAGTGCCTTATTGGTCAAACTAAGTTAAAATTTCTCCCTCTAACACGCAAGGCCCTGCATATCAGGCAATAGCCCACCTTTCTAAACTTACATTACTTTCAAGTCTAGTTAACTGCTTTTTATTCTGCAGACATTTCCTCACATTCCTAACCCAAATTCTGTCTTGTCTGTAAAGTCTTCACTTATTCGTCTCGCCGGATGCACCAGTCCTCATTATGGTGTGAAAGAGAAAGGAACCAGCGACTACTGAACATGGGCTCCATGCATGTCCATGCCCAGCACTTTAAACATGTTACTTCATTAGCACTTTCTTATGGCATGTAGTGTATTCAACTTTGTATTATAATCATTTTTATCCTTGCTTCATTTTGTCTTAGGTTATTGATCATTATGGGATTCCCAGCTGATGCGAGTGATAAAGAACTTGCCTGCCAATGCAGGAGACATAAGAGATGAAGGTTCATTCTCTGGGTGTGGAAGATCCCCTGAAGGAGGGCATGGCAACCCACTCCAGTATTCTTGCCTGGAGAATTCCATGGACAGAGGAGCTTGGCAGGCTACAGTCCATAGCATCGCAAAGAGTCATCATGACTCTTTGTCCAACTCTTCAGCTGGACACAAATGAAGTGACTTAATACCCATTGATCAATAAGGGAAGAAGTTATGTTTTAATCTGAAGTAGAAGGTTCTAGGGAAAATGCTAATTAAACATCTTAAAATATAAAAGGCAAAAACACTAGCCAAAGTAAGGAGTTAAAGAGCATCTGAAGCCACTTGGAAAACAATAATAATTTATTTGGAATTGGAGAATCTTCTTTAATCCATCTGAAATCATCATCAGATTTATGATTTTTTAGCAAAAGGGAGTTTAGTACATAGTGTCATGTGGCATGTCACAACTGGAAGAGAGTGTCAATCTTTTCTCCTCTTTCTCAAGCCTAATTAGTCACACCTACACAAGAAAGAAGAAAAAACAAACGTTAAAAAAAAAACACCAACTGCTGCTGCTGCTAAGTCGCTTCAGTCATGTCCGACTCTGTGCGACCCCATGGACAGCAGTCCAGCAGGCTCCTCTGGCCACAAGATTCTCTAGGCAAGAATACTGGAATGGGATGCCATTTCCTTCTCCCAGAAAACACCAAATCAACACTGAAAAACATATAGTATTACTTATATCATCATATGTGACAATGTAAAAAGTTCAAATAAAAAGCACTCTAAATATATTTATTTGCATGCAGTGTAATCACTTTCAAACATATTTTAGTAAATGGGAGCTGTAGTGAGTCAAAAATATGAGTTTACTGACAGAATTTGACTGATAACCAACTCTATGTGTTTTTATGTTCACAAGCTGTCACTGAAAAATATCCATCTATTTTATATACTGTTAATCATTTCATGTACATTTAATGTTAGTATATAAGTGGTTATAACTGATTTAAAAAGTGAGTCACATGAATAGCAAGATACACTTTAATTTTAGGGAATAACTTTCTATCTCTGGTTCTTAGAACCTCTATAATTATAGAACAATCACCCAGTTCTTCATTACTATAGGTTTACTAGACAGTGAACTCTAGGGCAAAGAACATGGCTGTTTTGCTCACAAAAGTAGAGTTCCAGAAAACATGAATTTTTGTTTGTTTGTTTTTAATAAATCAAACTGAGTTTCAAACTAGAGATTAATCTTCATTAAACCTTAATAATCTCTGAAATGGAAGCTTATAAACTAACAGTAAAAACAGCAGAAGTTCATATTAGAACAAAGCAAATAGGCCAAAAGCCAACACAGAGACCCAGTAGAGAGGGGAAAAGCAAAATGCAAAGGAAGAGAAAAGGGAATGGGAAAAAAGAAAAGGAAAAAAATATTTACAAGGGCCCACAGTTTATTATCTGAATGAAGAAACACGGATTCTCTCTTTTCAAAAGATGGGAAATCAACTGACCCTTTTGAGGTGAGTTCTTCCCCTTGTGGCTTTCCTGATTTCTCAGTAGATAAAGCATCTATCTGCCTGCAATGCAGGGGACCCTGCTTCCATTCCTGAGTCAGGAAGATCCCCTGGAGAAGGGATAGGCTACCCACTCCAGTATTCTTGGGCTTCCCTGTGGCTCAGCTGGTAAAGAATCTGCCTGCAATGTGCAAGACCTGGACTGGATCCCTGGGTTGGGAAGAAGGGAAAGGCTACCCACTCCAGTATCCTGGCCTGGAGAATTTCATGGTCTGTATAATCCATGGAGTCTCCAAGAGTCAGACACGACTGAGCAATTTTCACTTTCACTTTATTCCCCTTGTAATCCCCATCCATTAACCTCATCCCCTTCCCAATGGCAGGGCTACAGCATGCAATTACAAAAAAAAAAAAAAAAAACACACAAAACAGTGAAAACAGTGAGTTTAGATTCCTTCCAGATAGCTTGCTATTATTATTATTATTTGTTCTTTTTTTTTTTTAACTGAACCAGGGTATCCCCTGGAAGAAGCTGGACATTAACTCTTTCAGCACTACTTAGGAAATTACTGCAGTTCCTTTGTTCACAGCCTGGGAGAATCTGGATCAATGTACTTTATCCCTCTTAAATTTAAACAGAAGATCCCCTTTTTGAACCTAAATTGGGCAATTCAATTAAAAGTCATTAGACCCCATTGTAAGGTGATTCAGTGGGAGTTTCTGTTTTCATAAAAAGCCTGTTCTGTGTTCATCTAACACAGATTCTGGCCTCTTGCACTCAGTTTACAAGGCTACTAATTAAACTCCAGAGAGCATTATATAGTTCACTGAACTGAGTCACTACGCTACAACTGGGAGAGAGGAGGCACTCCTATTTTATCAGAAAAATAAACACTTTAGTTACATTTCCTCTGCCACACATGTTATCTTTTGTTCTATCACAACATTTTTCATAAGTTTTTATTTCAAAGGATTACCTTGAGATTATTGTCAGTATCAGCCAGGGGGAAGTCTCCATACAGAATATAGCAAGTAGTTTTTCCTCCTAAGAAATCTCATTCCAGACAATAAATATCATTGAAATAAACTCATAACTGAAGAACAAAGAATCAGTTTCTCAACAGTACTCTGGCTCCAAATTTTACAAAAATAAAGTGTTTATTGGTGATAAAAGAAAATTACCGACTTAATGCTTAACTGAAAGTTTTAATCTTTTAAATTGTTTCAAAAATGCCACTGGTTTCTGCCGTTCCTTCTAACATCTGTAGGCAAAATGCTGGGTCACAATTCTTAGAAAATGTTGTTTAAGAACAGAAAGGTCGTTCTCTTTGCTTTGTCAAGGGAAAACACTTTAGTTATTATTCAACTCAAGTAAACGCTTCATAACCATAGAATTAAATATTTCTGAAGGGTTCATTCCTGAGCTTTCTGGGTTGAATTAGGTTTTTCTCAGAACTATAGTTCATGTCACCCACATGTCTTGGGAACTGGTGCCTTCTGCTCATTTTCTGTACATTTTTTTCCAGACATGCCGGATGTGGATGCAATAAGCACTCTGAAAGTTCAAAGACACACAGCGCATTCTGTGCTTTCTGTCCCCACCATTCCATGTAAACACCATTAATAACCAGAGCACTCTTTTGACGAAAGACCCTGATGGCTTGACTTTAGTCTGTTAATTGTTCACACTCACTGTCTGCTTTATTGTGCTTGGTAGAACCATCTATTCAAGGCCAAAATCTAGCCACTTCCCACCCCACATGCTTCTGCAGCACAGATATGGACCAGAGCCTGGAAAGAATGTGCACATGACTTCCTTCTTTTACTCTTTGCTACCACAAGCTCACCCCACCCACCCCAGTGGCTATGCATCCAGAAATTAAACAAACTTGCTCAGATCCTACACTTAGCAGGCCTTGGAGTTGATATCAGGCATAGGTCAGTGAACAAGAAGAAAAACAAAAATCCAACCTTCCAAGGTACTTACATTCTGGTGGGGAACAAATAAAAAGAATATATAAACAGGATAGTTTTAGTCATAAACTGTGTAAGAAAGAAATCCCAGGATAACATAATAGAGAGTGACTTGAGGGTAGACAACACTCAGATGGGGCCTCATGGAAGGCCTTTCTGAGCAGATGACATTTCAGTTCAAACCCACAAAAAAAGGAGAAATTGAGCAGTCTAAACACCAGATGAAAAAGTTTTAAAACAAAGGGAACAACAAGAACAAAGCCCTACAGAATGTTAGCGCAACCAAGAGAAGCCTCTTCAGTCGGAAGTGTAAAAACACTCTTAACCTTGCAAAGCACAAACAGTTCTAAGCCTGTGAAAGTCCTTTAGGACTCTTCCAAATTTCTTTAAGCATACGAATGATTATTTGTAATAATTTGCCACCAAATATGACTTCTTGGGTGCAAACTTGATTTTTGCAACTTATTTAAAAGATTGTCTAACTTCTGTTTTATCATTCTTCACAAGAATAATAACCCCCATCCTATAGGACTTCCAGAAAGATGACTAAATATAGCAGAACCTTTTTGTTCACTACTTAAGATCCAATATCCCATTCCTTCAGTCAGAATCCATTTGTGAATTCATTTGTATTATTTTGTAGAGGCACATATAAGTGATATCATATAATATATTCTTTCTCTATCTTATTCCACTTAATATGATAATCTCTGGGTCTATTCATATTGCTGCAAATGGCATTATTTTGTCTTTTTATGGCCAAGTAATATCCCTCTGTGTATATATGGCAGCAATGTGTTCTTAAACATATGCAAGCATGCATGTGCAGCTATATACCAACATACCTAGAACTCCACTTCTCAGTCTCCCTTTCAGCTAGGGATTTAGCAAGTATGCCATGTGTGGCACAGTGCTGGTCAACAGACAGAAGCAGAAGACTGGATCTTTAAAGGAAAGATCTTTAAAATGTTTTCAGAAGGGGACAAATCTGACCTACACATTGTATTCCCCTTTACACCTCTTTCATTTTTGCCTTAAGGAAATGTGATGCTGTATATTAAGCAGTCATCTGGCGATTTGGAGGTAGCTTTGAGAATAAATTCACATATTTAGGATAGCTGAATGAAAAGTTCACAGGGGCCTGAGTCACTAATGTCATAATGGAACCACTCTCTGAGTCTTGGCTATCTGATACTTGGAAAACCTCCTGATTTCTTATTGAGGAAAATAAACCTCCATATTTTTAAATCATTGCTAAGTTTTCTGCATGGCCACATGGCTACACATTGCCAAGTGCAGAATTATTGTATATAAAGTGCCATGAAACAGATATAAGATAAATTGTACTTTAATATCTTCATTAGCATCTATACTACTATTGTGCTTTAATGCAACATTTTATTTCTCTACAGAATAGGATATGTGGAGGAGAGGAAATGTTAAGTTCAAATATTTCAAAATCAAGTTACCAAGGGATTTGAAGAGATTGAAATATAATATTTTTCATTATTTTAATGACACATCTGGTGACTACTTACTTCCATAACTATTATATTATGTTTTCATGCCAAAATCTGGAGTTATCAGGCTATAAAATTGAATATCATTCATTTGCTGGCCTAGTATCTTTCCAACAGAAAACATGGAGAGACTCTTTCCACCAATGACAGAGACTATTGATGTTTCTCCTATACTCCAAATAAATAACAGGAAACACCTTTGCAGATTTAAGAATTGGGAAATAAGTAGATTGACCTGCCCTGCAGCAATAGAAATGAGAGGCTGTCTGTGGACTAAATGTGCAACAAGGCAAGTCAGAGAGGGCACCACCATGGATATAGAAGTCTTCTCTTCAAAGGCCCACGTCACTGCTCCAGCCTCTACTGGAAACTCCCCACAGGAAGCTATAGTAACTAGCTGGACAGTACTATCAAGAATAAACAAGTGGACTTCCCTGATGACACAATATAAGATCCCTGGTCAGGGAGGATTCCACATGCCTTAGAGCAACTAAGCCCATGCATCACAACTGCTGAGCCTGAGAGTCGCAACTACAGAAACCCACACTGCAGCTCCTGAAACTCACATGCTATAGGGCCCATGAGCCGCAACGACTGAGCTCGTGTCCTGCAAATGCTGAAGCCCATGTGCCTAGAGCCTGTGCTCCACAATACGAGAATCCACTGTGATGAGAAGCCCATGCACTGCAACAAAAAGTAGCCGCAACTAGAGAAAGCCCAAGCAAAGCAACAAAGACCCAGTACATCCAATAAATAAATAAATAATAAACAAAAATTTTCCAAAAAGATGGTAAGTTAAAGAAAAGAATAAACATGAATAGACCCAGAGATTATCATATTAAGTGGAATAAGTTAGATAGAGACAGAATATATTATATGATATCACTTATATGTGGCCTCTACAAAATAATACAAATGAATTCACAAATGGATTCTGACTGAAGGAATGGGATATTGGATCTTAAGTAGTGAACAAAAAGGTTCTGCTATATTTAGTCATCTTTCTGGAAGTCCTATAGGATGGGGGTTATTATTCTTGTGAAGAATGATAAAACAGAAGTTAGACAATCTTTTAAATAAGTTGCAAAAATCAAGTTTGCACCCAAGAAGTCATATTTGGTGGCAAATTATTACAAATAATCATTCGTATGCTTAAAGAAATTTGGAAGAGTCCTAAAGGACTTTCACAGGCTTAGAACTGTTTGTGCTTTGCAAGGTTAAGAGTGTTTTTACACTTCCGACTGAAGAGGCTTCTCTTGGTTGCGCTAACATCTGTAGGGCTTTGTTCTTGTTGTTCCCTTTGTTTTAAAACTTTTTCATCTGGTGTTTAGACTGCTCAATTTCTCCTTTTCTTGTGGGTTTGAACTGAAATGTCATGCTTTATATCAATGATCCATTATATCATTAAACTTACAATATTATTGAAAAAATAATAACTAAGTTCCTCATGGTAAAGCACTCACATGCTTAGCATCAAGATATACAGTATACAGACACAATCTTTAATCTTTATATTGCTTAATACCATAATCAATAGTCTTGAAAATATATAATATTAATTCAAAGAATGGCATACATAGGAGAAATTCAAATGCATCTATATTGCATTGAACTAGATAGTTATGCAAACAAATTGCCTTTATATACTACCTACAATGACTTATTGATTAATGTGTGTAGATGTTTGTCACTGGGACACTTGCTCCTTCAGGCAGCTAACAATGTATGCGGCAATTTTACACTTTGTTCTTTTCCGGACCTGCCAGGCTCCATTAGAAGAGATATGTCAGATATACTCAATACAATCAGATAGAGTGGGATGCACTCATGTCGGAGGTAACACTCTTTGTAATACTGCTCCAGTCTTGTGCCTAAAACTACAAGAATTCTGATAATTTCTGCTTTACACAATTCCCATGAAATATATATAGCAGGAATAAATTGTATACACTTCTGGTATATTCTTAATAGCATGTGTGTGTGCATGCATGCTTAGTCACTTCAGTTGTGTCTGACTCTTTAGGACCTCATGCACTATAGCCCTCCAGGCTCCTCTGTCCATGGGATTTTCCAGGCAAGAATACTGGAGTGGGTTGCCATTTCCTTCTCCAGGATATTCCCAATAGAGAAACTCCGTTTTGATAAACTATCTACAAAAAACTCAATTTCAACTTCTTTCTTAAAAATTTCCATGCCTGAAGTTTAGAAGAATCTTCCCAAGACTAGCTTCTAGCTCCATATATTTCAAACTTTTCTTCTCTGTCACTCCCCGAATACTTGTTACTGCTCAGATAATAGTTCACTTTCATATCGTGATGTAGTCTCCACTCCAACACCTTTATATCAGTATGCCAGGTAAGGCAATGCAGTGGGTGGGAAGAATATTCTTGGGAACCATTCAAACCCAAACTAACAATATAATTCTACTTGGGTGTGACTGAAAACATCAAATTATGTCTCCAATTCCATAGCCAAATAAAAAAGAAAGGAAAAAAAAAATAAAAACCTTTGTCATTCTAATCCTACTTGACATGAAGGGAAGTATGAGAAAGGGGAGGACAGGGTGGAAAGAGACAGTGGTTTTACATAATTGTGGTTAAAATGTTTTTACTTTACAAATTTCACAGTAACCCATGATCAGGTAAATACATTGCTAGGGCCCCATCTAGGGACCTTGAAAGAGACCAGCACAAGCGAGGGGAGCTGAAACCAAGACTTCTTAACAGAAAATATGCTTCAGCTCTTAAACTACCTATGTGTTAACAAGAGGGACTTGGGGAGCTGCCACATAGGTCTCACCTGGGACATGATGCATACAGCCAAGGCTCCACAGATGCTCTCACCAGGTGAAATCAAGGGTGCCCACTCTTGAGCCTGATACATCAGAATACATATTTAAGACATGGTAATGATTTGAGACTGTAGAGAGGGCCCAGGAAAAAGAAGATCTCAATGTCCCACATAAAAAAAATCCATTTTAATTTCAAAACATTTGGTGGTGGGGGGAGGGGGGAGGGCAGGAAAGAGATAGAAATTATTTTTGAAGACTCTCTAATAGATAACAAATTCCAATAACAAGAGGTTTTACTCATTGAACACCTCCCCTGTGCTGGTTGTGTCACCTCATTTAACTCAAGAAACCACTGTAAAGTAAGTTCTCCATTACATCCTTTTTTAAAAGTCATATGTATTAAGGTATAATTGAGTTACCTTTTAGTGAATAAAGCTTGAAATCAGAGAGCCTGATTCCACCAACTTTGCACATCTTTTTCAAAATGGTTTGGCTCCTCTTGACACTTTGCTTCTCCACTTGAAATTTAAATCAGCTTGACAGGTTCTACCATGAAACATTCTTAAGTTTTGATTGTGATTGCATTGGATCTTGTGATCAATTGAGGGAAATTTGATAATTTAAAAATATCATTTCCTTTGAACCATGAATATTGTATCTTTGTGTGTATGTGTGTATACACACGTATATATCCATTTATTTCAATTTCTTTCAGCAACATTTTGTTACTTTTAACATAAAAATCTTGCAGTTATATGGTTAAAGGAATCCTTAAGCATTCCTTGTTTTTGAAGAATATAGGAGGTGTGATGTGTTTACCTGTCCTTTTCCTGGAATCTTATGACTTCTACTTGAGGGGAGGTCACTTAGTTTTCCTCCTTATCCTTTCCTTTCCATCCCTGTGCTGGCGATATTTCTTGTAAGCACCATTGGGAACATATGAAAAACACTTTCAAGAAAATATAGACTCCACTTGTATCTGGAACTCCTGGGGATTTTACCTTGTCATACCTATTCGTACTTGACCTTTAAAAATGTGTTAAAATGTTGGCTATTTTCTCCTTCCCTGCTGTCACTGATGGGCTTCCCTGATGGCTCAGCAGGGAAAGAATCTACCTGCAATGCAGAAGACACAGGAGAGGCGGATTCACTCCCTGGGTCAGGAAGATCCCTCCAAAAAGGAAATGGCAACCCACTCCAGTATTCTTGCCTGGAAAGCCCCATGGACAGAGGAGCCTGGTGGGCTACTGTCCAAAGGGTCTGAAAGAGTTGGACATAACTGAGCATGCCGTCACTGACAGTTACCTCTTTCTTACATGTTCTTTCAAAGGAGAAATTTTTTAATTTGCTTTATCTCTCTTTGGAAGGATGTTTTCAGCCTTTGAAAATCAGTTCTTGTGATTGGATTGGAAGTCTCTTCTCTCTAATGGTCTTAAGAAGAAGAATATGTTCATTTTTTTTTATTGTTGTAGTAGAGTCACATTCTCTTGTAACTTTCTGCATTTGAAGCAAAAGGAAAGCCAACCAGGAACATTTATGTCAGAAAAAGAGACTTGGCGAGGCCAAGTAACATGCCCTATATCACAGATCTGTTAAATATCATGACCAAAACTCAAACTCAGGTTTTTCTGAAATAAAAGTCTAATATGATAAATATCACACTAAAATGCATCCTGTAAAGGTCTTTTCACCAAGAGAATATCTTTTAGCTGTCTACATGATTCTAAGCAGACCCAAATATTGATATCTTCCTTTTTATTTCAATGTTGCATTGGAAACAATGTTACAATTATCTTATGAGCCATCAAGGTTCCTACCCCAAGTGAGTCTATAATGCAAGAGTTTTCCATTTGTTTGAAGTGAGTAATCCCAGAAATCCCCACTCTTCTCAGAGTCATTTTGGAAAGTAAGTGTTCGGCATTTCTGCCATTGTTCAATATGCTATATGTGCTTAGTCACTCAGCTGTTTCCAACTCTTTAAACCCTCCTGGACTGTATCCCACCAGGTTCCTCTGTCCATAGGATTTTCTCAGCAAGAATACCAAAGTGGATTGCCATTTCCTCCTCCAGGGAATTTTCCCAACCCAGGGATCAAACCCATGACTCTTGTGTCTCTTGCATCGGCAGGCGGATTCTTTACCACTGCACCACCTGGGAAGCACCTTCATTGTTCTGTGTGTGTGTGTGTGTGTGTGTGTGCGCGCGCGCGCTAAGTCACTTAAGTCATATCTGACTCTGTGCGACCCTATGGACCATTGCCTGCCAGAGACCCCGCTCCCCATGGCATTCTCCAGGCAAGAATACCGGAGTGGGTTGCCATGCCTTCCTCCAGGAGATCTTCCCAACCTAGGGATCGAACCCATGTCTCTTACATCTCCTGCATTGGCAGGTAGCTTCTTTACCACTCGGGCTACCTGGGAAGCCCTCATTGTTCAATAAGGTTGGATAATTCTAAAAAGTGTAGACTATCTGCTGCCTTTTAGAAATGTTCAGGCAAGCCCAGCAAAAACATCCAATGACCACAGAAGCTTGGGCTCCGAAGGAGGGGATAGATTCAGGACAGGAGGATCTGCATCAGATTGGGAAAGATGGCCAAAAGGCAACTTAGATGGGATTGCTCTTGGAAGTATAGCTTAGGAGGAACCAATATTGTTACCAGAGAAAGGATCAAGTTCAAATATAGAAGCAAGGATAGAAACTAGAACATATACAACAAAGTCAGGAAAGGGGGCATAAATGAGCTTTTGAAATAAGTGGAAAAGTAATTTGGAAGAAAACTGTAAATATTAAATAAATGCTTCACCTCTATTGTTGTCACCTGTAGAAACCATTCTAGTCTTTTAAGAACCTGTGAGAGATGGACATGCAGCCAAATGGCCCTCACATCTTGGCCAGACATGTATCTGAATAGTATATTTTACCTCATAAACCACTTACTCGTATTATCTTATTTGAAATGCATGGCAATTCTAAACAGGAAGGATCTGTTTTACAAATGAAAACCCTGAGACAGAATGTTCAGAATATATCAATTTTTCTAACCATACAGACACTCATAGATCTCGATACAGATAGTTCTGCTATAATTTTTGTCATCTGAACATTCATATATAAGGGTGTGTATTTACTTTCAAGGTATATACAGCATTACAGACCATCTCAGAATGTCACTAAGATATTTATAAATATGATGACTTAGAAAAAGCATAGAAAACCATTAATGAGCCATTTCATTTCACAAAATGCAAGATGATTAAAGGGAAGAAGTTCAAAAGCGGAGAAGCCAAAGTTTGAGCAACAAATTTTCACATGATGCTGGGAAAAGCAAAAAGAGTTAGAGCTTGCAGAAGCGTAAATCTAAACCTTCCCCCAACACTTGCAACCATTTTGAGGTTTTAGTAAGGTAAAAATTATCCACAGACTCATTACTTGGAAGATGGATAGGCTTAGATAAGGGAAGAAAGACCTGCATTTGACAAATGGAAGGCGTTGGTGATTGAAACATTCTTTCCTCAAGCATTTCGAAGAAACATTGTCCTATGTCACTGAATAAGCCGCATTTATGAGTTTATGATTCTGTCTTCCTTAGTAGCTGTGATTTTCTTGAAGTCAAAGACTGGAAAAGAGTTGTTTTGTCTTTTAAGTGCCTAGCACAGTACCTAGATACAGTAAATACTAAGTAATGTTTGGTAAGTAAGGGAATGGTGTCAGTGTAGACACACACATGATAACACCCATACAATTCCATATATATGTATATAATTCCATATATATGTATTGCATGTATATATGTGCACACACAGACACACTTCCATATATATTATAGAATATATTATTATATATCATACATAATGTAGACTTATCTGAGTGTTTCATTATGTGAATATAGGGATGTGAGATCATACGCAAGTATATTCTATGCATCTATGTATGTAATCATTTTGATCTTTGATTTTTTTCACATGTTTTTAATCTCAAATGAGATTTACTTTAGTCAAAGTGGGTTATAGAAGGGAAAATGACTACTGTTAGTCTTGGTCTATGAGGGTCACAATTAAAAAGCAAATCTGATGTGTGTCAAGCCTATGACTCCACAAATGCCCACTACTTTGCATTACCTGATCACTCCTAAGACATGCGAGTGGTTGAAAAATCACTGGGAACTTACCATAAAGCCCTCTGTTTCTGAAATGACAGGAATTTTAGCCAGCAATTGGCTAAAACTACTTTCTGATATAAACCGCTCAATGACCCTGGCTGCTGTTTGGCACTTCTTGCTTTCCTGCAACCTGACACAGGCTTGGTGATGACTTTCTTTTGCCATCTTACATGGTCTGCAGCTTGACTGAGGTCTTGTTTTGATTCACAAGGAGTATTGAATGAAACTGTCTGAAATCAACTGTGGATGCACTCAGGAAAATTTCATTTTTCTCTGTTCATTTTTTTTCTCATTCTCTAACATTGAGCATCTGCACATGACAGGTACTGTATTAAGCACAGGGGGACACCAGGTGAATAAAAAGCACAGTACTTGTCTGATAGTTGTAAAGGTTTCCAAGGAGAAAATGTTTTGAACTGTAAGTTGTGAAGGGTGTTTCCAGAGTTCAGGTGTAGTGTTCCAAAAAGAAGTATTAAGACCTAAAACCCAAGAGATTTTGTTTAATCATTTTTGTTGTTCAAAAATCAGGTTGTATATCAAACTAACAAACAAAGAAAACCATTAGCAAAATCAAAATCAAAAGGCAACCCACTAAATGGGATAAAATATTGGCAAATCAATGTCCAAAATATATGCAGAACTCATACTCTCAATAGTAAAATAAATAAATAAATAAATACAATTGGATTAAAAAAAGGAAAAGGATCTTAGACATTTTCCCAAAGAAAACATACAGACGGCCAACAGGTACAGGAAAGGTGCTCAACATCACTGATCATCAGGGAAATGCAAATCGAAACCTCAATGAGATATCCCCTCATACATGTCAGAATGGCTATCAACAAAAAGACAAGAAATAATGAGAAATGGTGAGGATGCAGAGAAAAGGCAACCCTTGTGCACTGTTGGTGGGAACATAAATTGGTAGCAACAGGGAAAACAGTAGGAGGAATTCTTCAAAACTTAAAAAGAGAACCACCATATAATCTAACATTTCTTTTCTGAGTATTATCCAAAGAAAATACAGTATTAATTCAAAAAGACTTATATATACCCCATGTTCGCTGCAGCATTTTTTACTATAGCTAATACATGGGAGCAACCTAAGTGTCCAACAGTGGAAGACGGGATAAAGAAAATGTTATATTTATTATACACACATACACACACTCCTAATAGAATATTATTCAATAATAATAAAGAAGGAAACCTCATCATTTGTTGCACCATGGATGAACCTTGAAGGCATTATGTTAAGCAAAACTGCTCAGAAGAGAAAGACAAATACCATACAATCTTACATATGTGGAATCTAATCATCTACCCGACCCCTACCCCACCAAAATAAAAAAGAAAAAAACTCATAGGTACAGAGAACAGATAGGCATTTGCCAGAGGTGAAGTGTGGGGTATAGCTGAAATGAATGAAGGGAGTTGAAAGGAAAAATCTCTCATTATAAAATATGTCATGGAGATTAACGTTCAGCATGATATTGATAATTACCTTCTCTGTCCTTGGAATTTCCCAGACAAGAATCCTGGAGCAGATTGCCATTTCCTACTACAGGGGATCTTCCTGACCTAGGGGTAGAACCCATGTCTCGCATTTCCTGCAATGGCAGGCAGATTCTTTACCACTGTGCCACCTGGGAAGCTCAGTGATAATTAACAATACTGTATTGTATATCTGAAAGTTGCTAAAAGAAGAGATCTTAAAAGTTCTTATCAAAAGAAAAAAAAAGCTGTAATTATGTATGGTGATGGATGTTGACTAGACTCACTGTGGTGATCATTTTGCTATACATAAACACACCACATCATTGTGCTGATATAATATCATAGGCCAATTATACTAAAAATCTGATTTAAAAAGTGAACTGAAATACAGACTTATAACATTCAATGGCAAAGAAATACTACATTCATAAAATGTTTCGAAGATATAGTTCATCCTCTGAAGAACATGTGGTCTGAGTGCAACAGTGATGTGAGCAAGCTTAAACCATGACTATAGACAACGGAATTTGTACTTAGCTGTGTATTGGTTAGAGAAGATTTTATTTCTCTTATGTTTAAGCTAACACAGGAACACCAAGGCTGAGGCTTGACATGGGCACTCTGTAAATGAAGTGCTAATGAGATGGAAATTCTTCAGGTCACTTTTGAATCTCACTCTGCATCCATGTGGCCCTGCCTAAAATATTCAAGAGCTGAGAATCATTTTGGAATTATCCCGGCCTCTTGAGTCTAAAAGCCTAGCTGGGAATTCCTTTCCAACAGTCTTGTAGGTTATTATGGTACTTTGGTTTATAATCCTAGCTGGACTCCATCTTAAGTTCTGAAGCCCATAAAGTAAGAATGAATGGTCAATGTAAATAAGCCAAACCTGAGAAACTTCAGACCTTGCTGGGCTGACTGAATCTCTCTGTTAATCTACCTTGTCTGTATTGGTTTAGCTCCTTCTGGCTAGAACTGCTTTTCTGTTCTAACTGCTTTGCAATAAGAAACTTTCTTTTCATCATGAAGAGGTTGTTTTTCTCCAAAGTCTGTGGTACATTGTACTATATTGAAATTAAAGTATTAGAATATGTCTTGTGTCTGAATAATGATAAAAGTATAAGTGGTATTATCCTTAATCAAACATTACTTTTATTTGCAGATTTTAAGAGCAACTAAAATTTTTATTTGACAGGTTCCAATCGTTCTAGCTAGCATACCTGCACATTTTTATTGTATCCTGGGATCAGGCATAAATCAAGTGATTTCCCACAGACAAATAAAAGTGGTAGAGTAATATAGTTCCTGGAATTTAACACTTCATGGTCAGGAGGTCACATATGCTAAGTTGCTTATTTATACGCCTCTTAAAGTTTAAGTCTGTGGGCAGGAGACATGAAGCAATGCGACTTACTCTATCAACCAAGAATGCATTGTTCTTTTTCTCCACACAGATAAAATTAGCAGTGTTGGGACAGCAAATCTTACAAAAATGTTATTGGGAACACAATGTTTGCCATTTTTTGGAAATATGCTTTTATGATTTTATTTTTTTATTACAATTATCAGTTTTAAACAAGGAGATTTATGAAACATATTTTTTGAAGTAGAAGACAGAGTAAGTGTGTACCAATCACTGATAAGTTTGCTAATAGTTCCCAGCCTAGCCTTTCAATTAGGTGGGACCAATGTAACCTGAGTGGAGGTGATCTCTTCGGGTGGAGGCAATTAGGAGCCCACGTGCCTCATCTGATCATTTCATTTCCTAAAGTAACCTTGGAGGCTACATATTCCAGATGGTGACAGTAAAATGCAGAGAGTCATTGACCAACATCTGACTATAATATGAGACAAGAGATGGACTTTTCCATAACTTTCTACATAAAGGACTACAATGAGAACAAAGACAGGTATAAACAAAGTTTTATAGCTCATTCATCCATGCAATGCAAATACATTTAGTTCCTCAGTTCAGTTCAGTCGCTCAGTCATTCTCGACTCTTTGTGACCCCATGAACTGCAGACTCCAGGCCTCCTTGTCCATCACCAACTCCCAGAGTTTACTCAAACTCATGTCCATTGAGTCAGTGATAACATCCAACCATCTCATCCTCTCTTGTCCCCTTCTCCTCCTGCCCCCAATCCTCCCAGCATCAGGGTCTTTTCCAATGAGTCAGCTGTTCGCATCAGGTGGCCAAAATATTATAGTTTCAGCTTCAACATCAGTCCTTCCAATGAACACCCAGGACTTATCTCTTTAGGATGGACTGGTTGGATCTCCTTGCAGTCCAAGGGACTCTCAAGAGTCTCCTCCAACACCACAATTTAAAAGCGTCAATTCTTCAGTGCTCAACTTTCTTTCTAGTCCAACTCTCACATCCATACATGACCACTGGAAAAACCATAGCCTTGACTAGACGGAACTTTGTTGGCAAAGTAATATCTCTGCTTTTGAATATGCTGTCTAGGTTGGTCATAATTTTCCTTCCAAAGAGCAAGCATCTTTTAATTTCATGGCTGCAGTCACCATCTGCAGTGATTTTGGAGCCCCAAAAAATAAAGTCAACCACTGTTTCCCCATCTATTTCCCATGAAGTGATGGGACCAGATGCCCTGACCTTAGTTTTCTGAATGTTGAGCTTTAAGCCAACTTTCTCACTCTCCTCTTTCACTTTCTTCAACAGGCTTTTTAGTTCTTCTTCACTTTCTGCCATAAGGGTGGTGTTATCTGCATATCTGTGGTTATTGATATTTCTCCCAGCAATCTTAATTCCAGCTTGTGCTTCTTCCAGTCCAGTGTTTCTCATGATGTACTCTGCATAGAAGTTAAATAAGCAGGGTGACAATATACAGCCTTGACGTACTCCTTTTCCTATTTGGAACCAGTCTGTTGTTTCATGTCCAGTTCTAACTGTTGCTTCCTGAGCTGCATATAAATTTCTCAAGAGGCCAGTCAGGTGGTCTGGTATTCCCATCTCTTTCAGAATTTTCCACATAGCATGTAACTAACATTAAGCTCTCTCTTCTATGCTCTGTCCTGTTCACCGCTTATCTATTTAAAATTTTATGTGTTCTTCATATCATGATACCAAGGCTCAGATAAGTTTCAACTTGATTGAGGCATATAACTAGAAAGGAAATGAGTCAGGATTTGAATCCAGACTTCCTAACTCAGCATCTAGACTTTTCTTCTCTGAAGAGTGCTTTAGAAGCCTGAAAAGATTAGATTCCACTAAACCTCAAACCATTTTTATTCCACACTCTAGGTCCTCTCCTTAGAAACATATCTACCTTTAATTACACCTGGAATTTATAAGTGAAGCTCTGGCAAATTAATAAAGAAAATTACATCAGTGCTCTAACAAGGGCAGGCTCGGGGTCATGGTAGATTCTTTATGGAAGAAAGAAAACCCCTGCAGTGTTACCACAGTCTACATGCAATTACTTATTGCATCATTTAAAGCTTGAATACTTGTCCCTTACCTAGTGATCTCACTGACTACCAGCAATAAGGAAGGAGGCAGAATGGGTGTTTCCTACCCTTTATGTTAAGGATTCCTAAAGGCATACTGGGAAATGAGGCTCTTTCTGTTTTTCTACACACAGAACAATGTCAAACTTTTGAAAACTGCATAATGTAGTCACATGTCTTGTTTCTGCATTCAGAATAGTGTCTTTTCATAGTCCTTCAGAATATGTTAAGGGGAGTTCACTGTATATCACAAATCATGGTTTAAATTTCAAAGCATTAGATAAAAATGACCTTACACTGCATTTGTAGATGTCGCTCTCAAGCCATCCCAACATAGTTTCCATGGGAACTAATGTACATCAAAGGAGAAAGAGAAAGATACTGTAAGACCAAATTTTCAGTTTCTGCTTCCTCTTTCTTTGGGAAAACCAAAATGAGCCCCATATTAAATGCTGATGAAATTAGACTCTGCATCTAATTTTCAATGTGAATGCAACTTTTTCTCTTAAAAATCTAATCTTTTGTACTACACACATGATTATGAAAAAATTTCCCAACAATCCCTTCCATATGATTTATAAATTGTATTCAGAGCTCACACAGCACATGTATGTATTTATAATAGCAGGAGGGTCACCATCCTTCATTCTTATGTTGTTATAAAATTGTTTTCAGAATTACTATTAAATAGATTTACCATTCGTTGAAAATCCAGTCTATACCAGGCATTCAAATGGAATCATGAATAAAACTTTGCGATCATTATCACATGAGAAGAGGTTCTGTTGGTATATGCATAATATCTTTCATAGGATACAAGACAATGTAGTGCTGATAGCTATTATTAATTTTCCTTTTTTTTTTTAACCTTCCCACTTTGCAATCATGTTTTGGGTATTTTCTTTTTTTTAATTAATTTTTATTTTTTAGTTTGTTTTGCTTTACAATACAAAGTCTACCAGATATCACTATTAAAAGGAGAAAGTTGTAGCTATTATTCCAAAACCCAACATCACACTTCAAGACCACCATGATCTAATTCTGTCTCACAGGGCTCAACTGGATTAGAGAATAAATTCAACATGTCAATTTTAAAGTGATTGAAGAGAGGCAATGATATATTACCTTCCTAACTGCAATTTAGCATAATGATGTAAAATATATCTGTAGCCCACAGAGAATTAAGTAGAAAAATAAAGAAAAAAATTCTTGGCTCCTAGAGCTGAAAGAACACTTGATCATGTGATACAAAATGACAGTTCCAACAGCAAGATTTCTTTCAGACTGGAAGTGACTGGTAACTGTAATCTTACCAAAAAAAGCTAAAGAATAATTTCATCACCATCACCATCATCATCATCTCACCTTCATCTGATGATAAGTAATTTAGGACATGCACTTAGCTTAGGCATAAGAGTTGTAGTAGCAAACAAGACATATAAAACTGTAGTCTTTACATCACCTACAGTTTAACCAAGAAAGCAAACACTGGCAGGGGGGTGGGTGGAAGGGAAGGTTGTGCAAAAACATAGGGTAGGAGACCTGAAGTTATTCTTGGTGTGCATGTGTGCATTTAAGTCACATCAGTCTTGTCAGACTCTGTATGACCCTATGGACATATCCCACCAGACTCCTCTGTCCATGGGATTCTCCAGGCAAGAATACTGGCATGGGTTGACATGACCTTTTCCATGAGATCTTGCTGATCCAGGGATTGAACTTGAGTCTGTCATGTCTCTTGCATTGCCAGGCAGGTTCTTTACCACTAGCAACATCTGGGAAACCCCATTCTTAGGGCACATGCTAAGTGGCTTCAGTTGTGTCTGATTCTTTGCAGCTCTATATACTGAAGCCTGCCAGGCTCCTCTACACATGGGATTTTCTGGGCAAGAATACTGGAGTGGGTTGCCGTTTCTTCTCCAGGGCATCTTCTTGACCCAGGAATAAAATCTGCATCTCTTATATCTCCTGCATTAGCAGGCGAATTCTTTACCACTAGGATAACCTGGGAAGCCCATTCTTGAGGTAGCAGTAGCAAATAGGTAAAAGAATAGTTAGAATCCTGAAAAGGAAAAAAACTAGGACTAGAAACACAGTAATAGATAATTTGCTCTTAAATGAAAACTGAACAAATGACCCAGTCAGAGAATTTTCTGCAAGGAAATACTCAAATAGGAACTGCCATGAAATAGAGAATATTATGAAACACACATGAGGGCCAATAATTAATATGAAGCAAAAATGATGAAAGGGGATTTATCAATTCATTAAGGAGAAAGCATTTAATTTCCTTTAACCACAAAGTGCCAAAAATTTTCCAATTTATGTTATGAGATGTAAGTTAAAAGCATCATATTGGATATTAACCATGGTCCACTGTGTATCTTTATATGCATTTCCATGAACCTACTAATAATAAACTATATAGGATGTATGGAAAATCATTATTAAGTAATACTTTTTGTTGCATTGTAAAGGTCCAGATTTAACAGTTAAAAGATATAAAATTCCTCCATACATATAGATGTATTTTTATTTTTAGTTTTTTGGACAGATGAGAAGTGAAATACCATCACAAATAACTGTGGATTTAATTTATGTTACTTCTACTTGGTGTTAGGTTGCCTTAAGGTAAATTATTAATTTTTCAGTGTCTCAGATTCTTCATCTTTAAAATGAAGATGATAAATATACTTATGTCATTAAGTTTGTTTTAAAGGCCAGATTTAATATAAGTAGAACATACAGAATGAGGAGATCTGTTATATGTTAGGAAGGATATTTATCTTTCCCTTTTCCTCTGACTTCCATGCAGAATAGCTGTCTGGACCTCTCTCTTCACTCTCACTCACTCTGTAGAAAGTGGTAGGGGAGAAGAGAAAGGGTTAAGAGAGATGACACATCTGATGAGAACGTTCAAAAGGAATTAGGCATATATACATCTCTTCTTCGGAGAAGGCAATGGCACCCCACTCCAGTACTCTTGCCTGGAAAATCCCATGGACAGAGGAGCCTGGTGGGCTGCAGTCCATGGGGTCGCTAAGAGTTGGGCACGACTGAGCGACTTCACTTTCAATTTTCACTTTCATGCATTGGAGAAGGAAATAGCAACCCACTCCAGTGTTCTTGCCTGGAGAATCCCAGGGATGGGGGAGACTGGTGGGCTGCTGTCTATGGGGTCGCACAGAGTTGGACATGACTGAAGCGACTGAGCAGCAGCAGCAGCAGCATCTTTGGATCTAGATTTATGCAGAGAGACTCACACTCTCAGCTTTCTCTGAGACTGGGTAGAAATGTTCAGTTCTAGTCTGGGGTACTGGAAGGGCTTTTGTTACTAGACATCTAAACCATGTTCTCCAATAATTATGTCAGAAATAAAGCTTAAAGCTTATTTTTGTCTATCTGATCATCTTATCTATCTTTTGTTTTACTCTCTGGTGGGAGAAAAAAGCTATTTACTAAACCTCAGAACCACACATTAGGTAATTTCGATTCAACAAGTGGTAACTAATAAAAATAATAGAAATAGTGATTATAAAGATAATAGCCAATAGATAATAGGCATTTTCAGTGTTGACCATCTGGTGATGTCCATGTGTAGACAGTCAGCAAAAACACCAGGAGCTGACTGTGGCTCAGATCATGAACTCTTATTGCCAAATCAGACTTAAATTTTAAAAAGTATGGAAAACCATTAGACCATTCCTGTATGACCTAAAACAAATCTGTTATGATTATACAGTGAAAAGGAGAAATAGATTTAAGGGGCTAGATCTGACAGAAAGAACGCCACAAGAACTAAGGATGGAGATTCGTGACATTGTTGAGGAGACAGAGATCAAGACCATCCCCAAGAAAAATAAATGCAAAAAAGCAAAATGGCTGTCTGAGGAGGCCTTACAAATAGCTATGAAAAGAAGAAAAGTGAACAGCAAAGGAGAAAAGGAAAGATATACCCATTTGAATGCAGAGTTCCAAAGAATAGCAAGGAGAGATAAGAAAGCCTTCCTCAGCGATCAGTGCAAAGAAATAGAGGAAAAAATAGAATAGGAAAGACTAGAGATTGCCTCAAGAAAATTAGAGAAACCAAGAGAACATTTTATGCAAAGATGGGCTCAGTAAAGGACAGAAATGGTATGACCCAACAGAAGCAGAAGATAATAAGAAGAGGTGGCAAGAATACATAGAAGAACTTAACAAAAAAGATCTCCACAACCCAGATAATCATGATGGTGTGAAAACTGACCTAGAGCCAGACATCCTGGAATGAGAAGCCAAGTGGGCCTTAGGAAGCATCACTACGAACAAAGCCAGTGGAGGTGATGGAATACCAGCTGAGCTATTTCAAATCCTGAAAGATGATGCTGTGAAAGTGATGCACTCAATAGGCCAGCAAATTTGGAAAACTCAGCAGTGGCCACAGGACTGGAAAAGGTCAGTCTTCATTCCAGTCCCAAAGAAAGCCAATGCAAAAGAATGCTCAAACTATCACACAATTGAACTGATCTCACACCCTAGTAAAGTAATGCTCAAAATTCTCCAAGACAGGCTTCAGCAATACGTGAACTGTGAATTCCAGATGTTCAAGCTAGTTTTAGAAAAGGCAGAGGAACCAGGGATCAAATTGCTAACATCTGTTGGATCATGGAAAAAGCAAGAGAGTTCCAGAAAAGCATATATTTCGCTTTATTGACTATGCCAAAGCCTTTGACTGTGTGGATCACAATAAACTGTGGAAAATTCTGAAAGAGATGGGCATACCAGACCACCTGACCTGCCTCTTGAGAAACCTGTATGCAGGTCAGGAAGCAACAGTTAGAACTGGACATGGAACAAGAGACGGGTTCCAAATAGGAAAAAGAGTATGTCAAGGTTCCCTGTTTATTTAACTTATATGCAGAGTACATCATGAGAAACTCTGGGCTGGAGGAAGCACAAGCTGGAATCAAGATTGTCAGGAGAAATATCAATAACCTCAGATATGCAGATGACACCACCCTTATGGCAGAAAGTGAAGAAGAACTAAAGAGCCTCTTGATGATAGTGAAAGAAGAGAGTGAAAAAGTGGCTTAAAGCTCAACATTCAGACAACTAAGTTCAGGACATCTGGTCCTATCACTTCATGGCAAATAGAAGGAGAAACAGTGGAAACAGTGGTTAACTTTATTTTTGAGGGCTGCAAAATCACTGCAGATGGTGACTGCAGTCAGGAAATTAAAAGATGCATACTCCTTGAAAGAAAAGTTATGACCAACCTAGATAGCATATTCAAAAGCAGAGACATTATTTTGCCAACAGAGTTCCATCTAGTCAAAGCTATGGTTTTTCCAGGAGTCATGTATGGATGTAAGAGTTGGACCATAAAGAAAGCTGAGCACAGAACAATTGATGCTTTTGAACTGTGGTGTTGGAGAAGACTCTTGAGAGTCCCTTGGATTGCAAGGAGACCCAACTAGTCCATGCTAAAGGAAATCATTCCTGAATATTCATTGGAAGGATTGATGTTGAAGCTGAAACTCCAATACTTTGGCCACCTGATGTGAAAAGCTGAATCATTTGAAAAGACCCTTATGCTGGGAAAGATTGAAGGTCGGAGGCAAAGGAGATGACAGAGGATGAGATGATTGGATGGTATCATCGAGTCAATGGGCATGAGATTGGGTAAATCGGGAGTTGGTGATGGACAGGGAGGCCTGGCCTGCTGTGTCCATGGGATCACAAAGAGTCAGACACAACTGAGCAACTGAACTGAACAGAACCGAACTGACTGATAGCCATTTTGTTTGTATCAGTCATTTCTCTAAAGATTTTTCAAATTTTATCTTCACAATAACTCTAGAGATTAATATTTTCATCTAACATCTTCCTACTAAAGAATAGGAATGTTATGTGAAGAACTCAAAATCACAAAACTTGTCATTGCAGAAGTTTGGTTCCAAAACCTGACTGCTTGGCTACTATGCTATCTGAATGAGATATTTATACTGACACATTAGGTTCTGGAACTCATGAAGAGTACACATATGTAAAGATACTTACAACATCGATTACCAAAGAATTTATTCCTCTCTAGGACAGTTTATTCAGCATCATTTATTTACAGGTAAGTACTAGACATTGGGAAATCTACATGAATAAGATCATGGTGCAATGTGACAAACTCTGTAGTAGTAGCATAAACAAAGGGATCTCAGGGGGAAAATACTAGGAGGGATTGATTTACTTTAAGGGGGATGGGGCTTGAGTGAGCAAGAAAATATACCAGGGTTATAAGTTTTAATAGCCACCGTGATAGGCCCACAGATTCTATGATAGAGAAAATGAAATGCCACAAAGGGATATGGGAAGAATCTAATATGAAAAGGAACTGAAAAGCAATCTTCAAGATTTTATGTGAAATATATGGAGAGTTGATGGATATTTTTAAAATTCAAATATGATCTGATTTGTGTTTTAGAAAGCTAGCTAGGCAGTACACCAGAAATGGAGTATAGAAAGGAACCACTGGTGGCAGGGAGACCTATTAGGGTATTGATTGCTTTCAACACCACTCATGGGCTTCCCTGATGGCTTAGGTGGTAAAGAATCTGTGTGCAGTTCAGAAGACCTTGGCTCAATCCCTAGGTCAGGAAAATCCTCTAGAAAAGGAAATGGCAACTCACTCCAGTATTCTTGCCTGGAGAATACCATGGACAGAAGAGCCTATGGGCTACAGTCCTGATTGAGTACTAAGACACATATACATAAAAAATATATGCTGAAGTCCTAACCCTAAGTATCTGTGATTGTGTCCTTGTTTGGGAATAGGGTCTTTGAAGATGGAGTCAAGATGAGGTCATTAGCGTGGATCCTAATTTGTTATAACTATTGTCTTTATAGATAAATGAGAAGATAAAGACATGGGGAAAGAATGCCTTGTGACAACAGAGGTGACAACTGGAGATTATGCAGCTTCAAGCTAAGGAAAGCCAGCCCCAGAAAGTAAGAGAAAGGCATGGAACGGATTCTCTGCTATGGCCCTTAATGGAATCATGGCCTTGCCAGCACCCTGATTTCTGCCTTCTAGACTAAAACTATGAGATGAAAATTTCTGTACTCAGCTTGTGTTTCTCTTTTAATAGCCACCCAAGGAAACTAACACAAGGATTCTTCCATGGAGAAATAATGAGCACTTGAATTAAGATGGTGGCAGTAGCCATGGAGAGGAGGAGATGTGTGGTGGGCTGGGGCTAGATTTGCCCTTGACTTTGGGAGCAATGAGAAGTAGAAATAGAATGGAGCCACAAAAATTCCCTAAAATGATGAGAGTGGACACCCTTGAATGCTGATGGTCCCTTTCTGCAGGCCTCCAGAACTACTTCCAGGTCCCATTAGGGATGGAGTTACTAAGAAAGAAGGTCCTGTAGGAGGGCTAGTTCCTCCACCAGCTAATCCAGCCCTCATAGCTCCAAAGGTTTGTCTAATCTTGGAAGTGGTTTAGGAAGGAACTTACAGGATCCAGGATTCTGGCCACCAAGCCAGAGCAGGGGGCCTAGAAACAGAGATTGGCATTGGTTTGATTTTTCCATTTGTCCATATTGTCCCCAGATCTTAAGAAAGAGTGCTGAAGGATTTATTGGAAGTGAGAAAACCAGATGCAACATAGCCAACTACTCATTCTAGAAGTTGGGAGGTTATAGAAGAGAAACGGGAAAATTGCTTAAGTGGTGAATTAGAACAGGCCCAAAGCAGCAGAACAAAGCTTCAATGAGAGATATTGTTACATGAAGAGATGGCCTTTTGTCCTTTTTTTGTTCTATTACTGGTGAGAGGCCGCAGAGAAAACCCGAACCTGAGACAACAACTCTGCCAAGTGCCCTTGAGAGGCTCCACGGAGGTCAGCAACAAAGCCAGACACTAGAGGGGAGCAGAAAGAAAAGCAGGACTGGAGAGGATAAGTGAAAATGAGGGAAAAGATAATTTCTTAAGCCAAAAAGAATCCAAGAGAAGTGCCTCTAGAAGACACGTAGTTAGGGAGTAATGGCTGTTAACCTCTTGGGGCTCTGACTACAGTGGAAGACCTTGCAAGCCTGTCACTGTTTTCATGGGCAGGAAGAGGCCCTTTCCTGTCTATTGTTCCTCTGGATTATAAAACACTGACCTCTTTTGATTTCTGTGGGAAAAATGGTTGCAATCTTCTTAAAAGAGCCCCCTCAAAGCATCCTTTATATCCAGTATGGAAAAAACCTGGGTTTATCCCTGTGCACATTATTTGCAGTGAACTGAAATCTTCCATTACTCCCTTTCTTTCTCTAATGATCAAATGAGAGAGCGTCAGCAAAAGAATCAGAGGGTGAGGGATAAACTTGGAATAAGACGTAAGGATTTAAGTCATCTGACTGTACATACTATGGCACTGAGGATACTGCCAACATTTTAAGGGTAAACAATTATACATTCTCTTTGGATTATGCAATTTCTTCTATTATTTAAATGCATGCATCCTGAGAGTGAATCACATGCTTTTTTCCTTTTATATTTATCCCAATGCTCTGAAAAAGGATGTATACATAAAAAGTGCTCGATGATAATAATCTCCATGAATGAAGTCATCACTACAGTCCTGCCATTATATCAAGTATTTAATCTTCATAGCATTTCTATATAGAAAGTGCTGATACAAATTCCACTTTGCAAAATAAGACTGTGCCTTGTAGAAAAGAGTTATTCCATGGCTACATTATTAGCCAATGAAGAATCAGGAATTAACTCCAGTTTTGTTTGTCCCCCAACCCTGGAGTTTAACTAGAACACTATACTGCCTCCCTAAAGTTCTGATGAATGGATGATTTGACAATGTATCAGAGTCTGTCATCACACACCTTTGAAGAGGGACTTCCTGCATCTCTGGTTCTGGCCTGTTGGGCAGACTTGGCTGAGCCAGCCTCCAAGTTCAGAGCTTTTCTGTAGGTGCCTCCTCTTAGCTGCTCAGGCGCAGCCCACAGAAAGCAGAGCCGGAAAGAGGCACTTAAAGACAATGGCCTGCCAGGACATGGAGGAAGCAACTTGCACGAGTTTCCTCTGTCTTCTCAGTATATTGTCTTTGGCATTCGCTGTACTTAATAACCTCTAGCTGACTCATTGTGAAAATTTAGTGCTCAATAGTTCTCCAAGACTCTGCTGTTGTCTGTACTGAAGTGACCTTGTGGCCAAAGAGAGTACCTTTAAAACAATGGAGAAGGCCAGGCTCCTACCCTTCTGCAGAATTGTTTTTAATACTTCCTGCAAGCTGTTGCCGGTGTCTTTATTTAGGCTGTATTTCTTCATTTCAGCATCTATGATTAGCAGATATATAAAGGAACAAACGGGTTTAATGTCCTGAAATGGCAAAACAATGATATGTGGGCCTCCTCAGAGCAACAAAAGATCAAAAGACATGAAGAAGACTTCCTGCTTCCTGGTGACTAGGAGTCAAATTTCTTTCACCTGTCTATGAGTCAAGGGGAAATTCACGGCCACCCTGTGTGCTTTGAGTTTTTCCTTTGGAAAGTCTCTTTTTGCAAGTAGACTGTGAGTGTGAGGGAGGAAGGGAATCCTTAAAGGGCCTCTCGGCTGATTTAGTCTGTCTCATTATGGGAAGTAAACACTCACATTCCCTTAAGAGGCAGTGGAGGATCTTAATTAAATAGTGACCTACTGGGTCTGGGCATCTACAAAATCTAGAAACTGTGCACCCAGCATCCCAAGGAGTACTATGGGTGCCAATGGATCCATTTGGAATCTCCCTCTGCTTTTGCCAGACTTGCCATTTCTCCTGTTGACTCAGCACTCCCACCAGACAGGATATGAGCCTGAGTAAGGCAGCTTTATCTCCAGGTGCATGCTCTTATTAACTATATGATCTCAAGTAAGATATTTGACCTCCAAGGACTCTGCCTTCATCTGGAAATGGAGACATTGATAGTACCAACCCTATAGATATATTATGAAGAATAAAAGAAGCAAGTATATAAAATTCTTTAAGCAATTACTGCCTATATCCTAAAACCCCAGTGAATGGGTACTGTTAGTATAAGTAGCTGAAGTATTTTTCCCCAGACTGATCAACTCTGCATTTTTGTTTGAAAACAGCTTGATTAGATTCTCAGAACCAATTTTTAGCTTATCCAAAGTACAATTAAAATGATTAAAGGGAAGGAAAAAAATATCCACAAACTATTTATTCTGCGCTTCCCTTGTGTCCATCCCAAATCAGTTATGAGTGCCAAATCACTTTTCTTCATGTCCCTCTTCTTACCACCAGATAAATAGAAACAAAATCTCAGAACTCCAACACTTACATCAGGTGATTCTTGTTTTACGTTTGGTTCTCTCCTCCTCCTTTCTTTTCCTTTCATAAACACCACACATCCTCTAAGCATTCTGCCCCGTAACCTCCTTGGTATAGCTTGTTTGTATAAAAATTCATCTAAGACCAACCAACAAATGGGAGTCCCACCAACACCAGCTATGACCATTTTGCCATGGCTCTGTTACTGAATTTGTGTGTGTGTGTGTGTGTGTGTGTGTGTGTGAATCATTATGGTTATTTTGAGTATTTAATTTGATTTATAAAATTTCCCATGTCTATCTCTGTCCTACTTCTAAGCAGGTCCCTTGTCTGCTTCGGAGATGAGTTCAGGTATGTTGGTATATTTATGAGTTTATCTATAACATTTTTTAATGTCCAGATAATCCATAGTCTTTTTGAATTCAGAGATGCTTCAATTATCATCCAGATTTCATATGGGGCCTTGAAAGGAGGTAGTTAGAATCATGAAAGGCCCTTCCTTTCATTTCACCACAACTGTGGCAAAGCACTACTGGCATTTTTTGATAGGAACAAGAGATTTAAACACCTTTCATTGAAAATATTAAGACACAATGAAAATTGCTGTCCCAATGCTAACTCTTCCTGTGTTAAGAAAACAATGATTATTTGTTCCTTCTCTTTATTCTATTAGAGAAATTACCAAGTCTGAGTATTTCACTTAGCATTCTTCATTCAAACTCTGACTCAAATTTGAGTCTTGGCTACTGAACATCCATACTGTTAACATTTTTTCATTTGATATCTTGTTTACTCTCCTGAAAGAGCTCTTGCAAGCTTCTTATTATTATCTGTATTGATGGAGTAGCTAAAGGTTAGAAAATGCAAATGATACAGACCCATATTCTGATACTGTCCCAGTATAGTTCTACCTCCTTATGCTGCTTCTATGATATTAATTTTATAGTATGATTGGGATTATTTAAAATGTTCAAGGTTATGTCTCCCAAAGGAAAGAAGACAACATGAGGGACAATGAAGTTAAAAAAAAAAAGCAAGTGAAACATAATTTTGCTTAAAACGCTGGAATAACTCAACTATATAAAACAGACTGAGAATGTCTGCATGATTTTATATCTATTTTGACATCACAAAATAGCAACTTTCAATTTAAAACTCATTCCTTCTATATATTCTATTTAAATCTATTTTAATTAAAAGGCTTAATTTTAATATTTAACTTTTATGTCATCCTTATCTGGTTGACCCTCTGGAATACTGCTGAGTAATATGACATTCACAAAATTACAATTGTGTCCACTTATATGATTTAAAATATATTCTCAATAGCCAGAGTGTCTTCCTGACTCTTTGAAGCTCAGCCATCATGTGTTTCAGAGGGCCTTTTACTCGGGCTTTCAAACCACTTTACAGACATCGCTTTATTCTCCTTTATTTTATAAACTGGGAAATAGATCAAATAGAAGTTAAGTGGCATATAGAGGTCAATAGAAGATTACTGGAAAAACCAAGGAAAGCCATTACCCTGACTCACCTATAGTTATCACTCAGATAATTTGACATTTCTTCAGAAGGTTGAGATAGCCTATGAATGAGAAGGCAGATTAGACTTTTTTTTTTTTTCATGAGAATTTCTGAAGCAAATTTGCAATTAACTCTGATAGAGCCAGCATCTTCTTTCTCCATGCCCCAAAATCCCAACTGAAATCAGGTTGAGTGCTCATCTTTTCTTATTGTTTGTCACATCTGCTAAGAACCAATGAAGATACAAATATTTGGAAACTGGGCTTCAATATAAACTCCTATATGGAGTTGTTTGAAAGAATGACTTTATAAAGAAGCAAGTATTTTTGATAAAAGATTGTTCTTTGCTGGTGCCTATCTCTCCACTGATAAAAAAATCTTAAGGAATTTACTCAGATTTTGTAATTAGTCTTAAAAACCCAAGTGGCATTAAATATTACTGTTGATAAAAATTCACATATCCATTTGGCTATTGCAGCTCCAGCTTTACAATCAGGAGTTTCTAGATCAAAGGATTGCAAACTATGGCCCTAGGACCAAATCCATTTGCTGCCTGTTTTTGTAAATAAAGTCTTGGAATACAGCCTCCTTGCTATTTATTTGTATGTTGCCTCTGGCTGCTTTACAATAGCAGAGTCTAGTAGTTGTGACAAAGACATAACCTACAACAGTCTACAATAGTTACAGTGCAATCATTCACAGAAAAAGTTGCCTACAACTCTTACAAATTAAACAATGTGTCAATCCTGGCAGGTGTGAAGAGTAACCTTGGCTATGTCATAGCACTCATAAAGTTTAACATCCAAAGTCCCAAGCAAAATTTTCCAAAGGTCTTTCCTTGAAACCAACCACTTTGGAGTCAGGCTCATCAAGTTCTGAATTCTCTTAGCAGGGTCACTTTGCAAATGTCAAGCCAGTAAAGCAGATGATGACAATTTTGCTGAAAGATGTGTCAGGGGAGATAAGTTAGTAAGAATGTATTTAAGGTCCTCGATTTTCCATGTTTTGCTCTATTTACTGCAGATGACATCTCTGATTTATAGTCTGCCAAGTCAAGATTTCTGAATTTCTTGGCATGAGTTTGGTAGTACAGTGTTACTTTGATTACGGCTTCTTATATCTGGCATAAATATATTCCCTTTGTGCATATTCTTTTTAGATGCAATACAAAATAGCATGACTCTTTACTTTTTTTCTCTTTCTCACCTTTTTCTTTAGGAGAAGCAGCTGTGAAGTCATAATTATGTTCACTTCCCACTGGCAACTGGCAAGCCCTTTATTTTTGTGTATTTGGAACTCACCAAGAATAAATAAAGTCCATTCCCTCCTCAAGGAGCTATTCTGCCATTCCATCTAGGGTTTCACAGTTTGCCAATTCCTAAAACAACTATTGCAGTAAATAACTTCGTGCCCTTAAAAGTAGGGGGAGGGGACTTATAAAATGAAGTAAAGGAAAGAAATCTCAAAAGAATATGACAACAATCAACATCATCTCCAAAATATAGCAACAAATACACTAGATTTTTCAAAACTTATAATTATTGTTGTTGGTTAATTGGTGCCATAGATTTACACAGTACTGACATGCAATTTTCTAAAACAAAGAGCTTTTTATCACATTACATTGTGCTATGGATTTAGGGACTTTTTATTTTATTTTTACACATTGAAGAACAAAAGGCAAAAATCCTGAAACATACAAAGATTTAGATAATGAATTGCATCCTAAATTTAGAAAATATATCAGACAATACAGAATGATTCATAGCTTTGTTTGTAAATGAATCAACTTCTCTTGGTTCAGATCTCGATTCAGACCAGAAATAGTAATGAATATTTCTTCTGTTTCACATCGACCTTCAAAAAAAGTCAGAACCTGGGTACATTATTTATGCTTTTATGGGAAAATGTATTTAATATTTGTAAATCCCTTTGGTTAATGCTACTGATTTTAATAAGCTGATAGATCTGTTTGTCTTTTAATGTCCAATATTGATTGACTACACTAAAGCTTTTGACTGTGTGGATCACAACAAACTGGAAAATTCTAAAGAGATGAGAATACCAGACCACCTCACCTGTCTCCTGAGAAACCTATATGCCGAACAAGAAGCAATGATAGAACCAGATAAAGAACAATGGACTGGTTCAATATTAGGAAAGGAGTATATCAAGGCTGTATATTGTGACCCTGCTTATTTAACTTACTTGCAGAGTACATCAGGTGAAATGCAACCTGGGTGAAGCACAAGGTGGAATCAAGGTTGCCAGAAGAAATATCAACAACCTCAGATATGCAGATGATACCACTTTAATGGTAGAAAAGTGAAGAGTAACTAGAGAGTCTCTTGATGAAGGTAAAAGAGGAAAGTGAAAAAGCTGGTTTAAAACTTAACTGTCAAAAAAAAACTAAGATCATGGCATCCTGTCCCATCATGTCATGGCAAATAGAGGGAGAAAGTGCAAACAGTGACAGATATTATCTTCTTGGGCTCCAAAATTACTGTGGACAGTGACTGCAGCCACCAAATTAAAAGAAACTTGCTCCATGGAAGAAAAGCAATGATAAACCGGGACAGTATATTAGAAAGCAGTATATTAAAAATTGCCAACGAAGGTCTGTATAGTCAAAGGTATGGTTTTTTTCCAGTATTCATGTACAGATATGAGAGTTGGACCATAAAGAAGGGTGAGCACTGAAGATTTAATGCTTTTGAATTGTGGTGCTGGAGAAGACTCTTGAGAGTTTCTTGGACAGCAAGAAGATCAAACTAGTCAATCTTGAAGGAAATCAACCTTGAATATTTATTGGAAGTACTGAAGCTGAATCCCCAATAGTTTGGCCACCTGATGAGGAGAGCTGACTCACTGGAAAAGACCATGATGCTGGGAAAGATTGAGGTCATAGAGAGAGGGGGTGTCAGAGGATGAGATAGTTGATGGCATGACTAAATCAGGACTTGAGTCTGAGCAAACTCCGGGAGATAGTGATACTGAAGATTTAATGCTTTTGAATTGTGGTGCTGGAGAAGACTCTTGAGAGTTTCTTGGACAGCAAGAAGATCAAACTAGTCAATCTTGAAGGAAATCAACCTTGAATATTTATTGGAAGTACTGAAGCTGAATCCCCAATAGTTTGGCCACCTGATGAGAAGAGCTGACTCACTAGAAAAGACCATGATGCTGGGAAAGATTGAGGTCATAGAGAGAGGGGGTATCAGAGGATGAGATAGTTGATGGCATGACTAAATCAGGACTTGAGTCTGAGCAAACTCCAAGAGATAGTGAAGGACAGGGAGGTCTGACATGCTTCAGTACGTGAGGTCACAAGGAGTCAGACATTACTTAGCAACTGAACAATAACAACAGCGATTGCTAGAGCCTATGAAAAATTCAACATTTACTTGTAGATTAGTCTTTTTTTTTAATAGGTGTTATTACCTCTTAACCAAAAATTTTAAAAGTAACTAGATTCTCCTCAAAAGGTCACCTTGTTTGAAAACGTGAACAGACTGTAGGTTCAAGACTGGCTTCACATTTTGTCCTGAAAAGCTACCCTAGATTTGTTATTTGACATCTTCTTGACTGTCTGACCTGTGAAGAAATACTTCTGAAGGAGACAGATGTTTTTCTAGGACTCTAGTGTTTAAAGAGCTAGGCTCTTTCTATAAAGCAGGTTTGAAGATCAGACAAAACAATTGGGAGCCCAAATAAACGTATTGGTACTTTAGGAACATAGATTTCATGCCGCAGTCTGAACTGGACTGATGGTGCTGCTGCAAATAAAAATGTAGCAAAGGAAACTTAGGAATGAATCTGAAAGAGCCAGGGTCTGAGTAAACTAAAAACAATGCAAAGAGAGACTTCTAAAGTTCTCTGCTTCTAAGATGAGCATCTCTTTTGAATTTTCTTCCTTAAAGAAGAATAACATACACAAAGACAAATTCATGGAAGTTGCACATAATAAGTGACAATTTTTTTATACTTATTTCTAATTATCTTTCAGGGTATTGACCCAACTGGCACTTTGGAATGACTTCATAATTATGCGACCTTTGGGTGTGCCATATGTGAGTACCAAATTTAAGTGCCAAATCATGTATCCTATAGCTTTTGAGACTTTTTAAAATCTCAAGTTTTAGTGTCATTTAGTATTGCCTTCAGAGAAAAAGACTGTGAAATATAAGCAGCGTCCGTTCCAGGATAAAACATAGCCTGTGATCCAGACGGGATTCTGACCCAGATGATGATGCAAAGGTTGCTATCCCAGTGGCAGCAACAACCAAGAGTAGTGACAGAACCACAGCCAGCTGTAACTGGCCATGCCACAGTGGGCTTCACATGAAGTCAGTAGGTACAGCTAAAAGGCAAATGAGGAAGCATAACGAAAGGCAACAGTGAATAAAGTAAACAAAATAAAAAATGCAATTGTGAATAAAGTAACTAAAATAAATTAATAAAAGTAGTGAAATCAATGTCAATAAAGCACCAGTTTCACTCAGATTTTATTACTTCATTTGTACTTTTGGCTCAGTGGTAAAGAATCCACCTACCACTGCAGGACATGTGAGTTCTTTCTCTGAGTTGGGAAGATTGTCTGGAGAAGGAAATGACAACACACTCCAGTATTCATGCCTGGAAAATCTTATGGTTGAGGAGCCCGGTGGGCTCTAGTCTATGGGTTACAAAAGAGCCAGGCATGACTTAGCGACTAGACAACCACTCTAGAGTGGTGGCTATATATGACTGAACTAAAGCCACAGTCACTGGTTAAACTTTATGAATAGGAAGACTGCACTGCAATCCATTGGACCACCTTGCTTTCCTGTCGCTGAAGTTGCCTTCCTTTCTCTCTTTCATTGATTCATTTGTTTAACAAGCCTCCACTAAGAGCCTGCTGTGACTCAGATTTTGAGCCCCCCCTCCTGCCTTTAGAATTGCAAATTATAATGGGATTATATGATATCAAGGGTGTGACACTTTTGAAAATTATAAAGCACTATAGAATTTAAAGAACCATTCAATGAAAAAGTTAAAATAATTGCAAATTATGCATGTAAGAGATTAATTTGAAAAAATCACCATAAGTACTTTTAATTTCAAAGTATTTCATTTCTATTAAGAAACAGAGATATGGAATTTTTTAGAGATAGATGGGCTACTCTGTACATTTTTAACTTTGACAGGGACATTCTGGAAAATTTTGTGGGAGGACAGAATTTATCTTTGTGTTAACTTCAAGAAGTCAATTTGTACCTCAGTCCTCATTACAAATATGTTAGGAATTCAGAAACTTGTATAAACTTTCAAATATTCTGAGGTTTGGTGAGCAAACCCATGTCTACCCTGTTCATAAACTTTATGATGTGTCAAACACCAATTTGTTTTACCTTTGCTTAAATTTCACAAATGTAGGGACCACAGTTGCCCACAGAAAGCAAGGTCACAAAGACCTTCACAACAATTGGTAAACAATCTTGCTTAAACTGACAAACTCACATATTTTTTTTTCTTTTTATGTTGGCCATTAAAAGAAGTGATCCTATTGAATTGTGCCTTCACTTAATGAATTGTCTGTGAACCTTAATGATTACTGTTTGGAAGAATGTTGCTAAATATCAAACTAAACTTTCCCTGAAGGAACTGTAGACCTAGTGACTGCATGAGTAGAAGCGTGTTACAGCTGAAAGGCCTGTGTTTCAGTGTGTAATTGAGTCAGGTTACACCAGTATATGTGTAACTTGGCCACATAAACGATGCCACAGAAACAATATTTTTCTTTTTTTGATGATACAGTTAGTTAAGCTGTCACTTAAAAACAAACAATCAAACAGGATTAGAAAGAAAAATCTAACAAAGAAGTCAAACCTGGATCTATAAATCTGGTGTAGGGTGAAATGTTGCTGTAAAATACTAAATTACCTGATATGATCTCTGCCCAGAATAGTCCTTGAGGGATAAGAGAAAGAGGAAAACAAGAGTTAATCATGAAGCAAATGTTGTATGTCACTTACAGACAGACACACCTGACTAAGTAAGAAACAACAATATATTCACTAGTCAAACTCAGAAAAAATAAAAGAACTGAGGTGAGAGATACTCTGTCTCCCGCCCAAAGTCACTCCAGATCAGGTCATTTAATCTCTTTGGTAGGCCATTCACCTCCCTGAAGAAGACAAGCTTCTCTCTGGTCTGTCCTCTAGCACAAACGTAAAGTCATCCAAAAACAGTGTGTTTGTGGCCAGCTTCCTTTTCTGTGTTTCTTTCTCCCCTCACTCCCAACTGATTCTCCACTTATAGCAGGGTATGACTTTGAAAATCAAGAAACACTGTATTGCCTACATCCAGTACTGTGGAATAATCTGAAATTTACCACAGCTGTTTACTGTGTACCTACAACAGGAAAAAGAGCTGAAGGGTGGGGATTCAAAGATGATAAACATGGTTCGTGCTCCTGAGGAATCACTCCCACAAATGGGATGAGATTGGCTAGGAGATGCCGAGGGAAACTTCTTGGAGCCTGTAGCTTTGAACTGTTCTGGAAGAATTATTATAAAGGAGTTCAATTGACAGAGAAAACAACGGTAGAGGAAGCTGCATGAGCCAACACAGAAACATTCTTAACTTCTGATATTCTCACAGAAAACCATCCTTAGCAATGTAACAATAATTGGACAAATTATAAACAATGATCATGACAAAGTGCTCTGGAAGTGAAGGTTCTGCCTTCAATCCCTAATAGTGTGGTCTGGACTAAAGGGATTAACTCTGTTCTGTGTATCACCAGCAATGCGATGAGGTTAAGAACACTTCCTCTATCTGAGCATTTTTTATAGTTGCTTTTATAAGAAAATAAGTGTATTGCAAGCTGGACCCAGTGACTGACATGTAACAAGCATCAATACATGAGTCTGATGTTTCTTCATCATAACGATTCCTTCTACCAATAATAATTCTTTTCCAAATCCAGAAGATGAAATCTAAATATAAAACAAAGTACTAAACCAAAGATCAGTTCAGTTCAGTTCAGTTGATAGTCATGTCCGACTCTTTGCGACCCCATGAATCGCAGCACACCAGGCCTCCCTGTCCATCACCAACACCTGGAGTTCACCTAAACTCATGTCCACTGAGTCAGTGGTGCCATCCAGCCATCTCATCCTCTGTCGTCCCCTTCTCCTCCTGCCCCCAATCCTTCCCAGCATCAGGGTCTTTTCCAATGAGTCAACTCTTCGCATGAGGTGGCCAAAATACTGGAGTTTCAGCTTCAGCATCATTCCTTCTAAAGAAATCCCGGGCTGATATCCTTCAGAATGGACTGGTTGAATCTCCTTGCAGTCCAAGGGACTCTCAAGAGTCTTCTCCAACACCACAGTTCAAAAACATCAATTATTCGGCACTCAGCTTTCTTCACAGTCCAACTGTCACATCCGTACATGACCACTGGAAAAACCATAGCTTTGACTAGGCGGACCTTTGTTGGCAAAGTAATGTCTCTACTTTTGAATATGCTATCTAGGTCGATCATAACTTTCCTTCCAAGGAGTAAGCGTCTTTTAATTTCCTGGCTGCAGTCACCATTTGCAGTGATTTTGGAGCCCCCCAAAAAATAAAGTCTGACACTGTTTCCACTGTTTCCCCTTCTATTTCCCATGAAGTGATGGGACCAAATGCCATGATCTTAGTTTTATGAATATGGAGCTTTAAGCCAACTTTTTCACTCTCCTCTTAATTATCTTTAATTCGGACATGACTGAGTGACTTTACTTACTTACTTACTTAATTATCTTTAATTGTTGAATTTTTTACCCAAACATTTTTCAAATCTCATGATGTCATTGGTTACATATTCTAAAGGTTTATCCTTGCTCAGCAGCATTCATTTTGCCACACAGAAGGTTTGCTGGGTCCAGGACATTATGGTGATTGTCTAGGACATTCCATCTACATAAGATTGGGATCATTATTCCAAATGATGACAATGTAGTTCTTTGAGTTACTAACTAGAGCATAGGACAAGAAGAACAAAGTGCACACACACACACACACACACACACACACACACACATCTTTTTCACTAAATAGTCAGTGAAACTGAACTACTCAGTTATGAAATCAAACTACTCAGTACTTTTAAAAGACATGTTAATTCTTTCCACCCAGGTGCTAAGAAAGAGAGGAATCTCAGATGTCTTCAAGTCAATGCTGAGACCTGTGGAGGCTATCGAGCCGTTTCTCTGTTCTCTAGCTTACTGAGTGTGTCCAGCCAGAGGAACCTGGAGAAGGCATGCTAAGTATGGCCGCAGGGGTGTCCCTACCACCTGCTGCATAGGCTTCAGCAGCTAAGACACTTCCACTACCGAGTGTCCAGTCACCTCCCTGCTATAACACTCTCCCAAACAAAAAAATGCAAAGAGAATTCTATCACTCGCCCTGATATAAACATCAGGCACCCACAATTAGCACACATATCTTATGCCAAATCACAGAAATTCTGAATGCCCCAACATCTCTTCAACACTAGCAAATTATTACTCAATAATAAGGTCGATCTCGATTTTAGTTTGCCTGTACAAACTCTACCTGTATCCAACAATATTTATTCAATTAACAAATTAGAGACAATTACTACATCTTCAAACTATACCTAGGGGAATTACCTTGCCATTTTATAACATGTATTTACAATATACTAGAAATACAATCATGTCCTTAAGTTAGCAAATTTTAGTTAAGCTAAGAAGTCATAATTTCTCAAAGTTTATTTTGTTATGACCGTGTTTGTCACTTTAAAGAGAGCCTCTGCTCAGAAAATATGGAAGAAGTAATCTATCTGGAGACCTTGGTATTCTTGACTATTCTGAAATTCTTTAAATAAAACATTACATGATAGCTGTGTTCTACATGTCAAGACTGTTCACTGTGGAAGCTTCAGAGCCAGAAAACAAGCTCAAAATAATTAGATTTGAACAAAATCATTTTGTTTATTTTGTTTCTGATAGTAAGGAAGTGATTATTTTGAGAAAGGCCAAGAGTACCTAGATAGCAGGTATAGATTTTTTATAAAATTAATTCAGAAAAAGGTAATATCTTCTTAATCTCTTTCCCTTAAATCTCCTCTCCTCTCTCTCTCTCTCTCTCTCTCTCTCTATATATATATATATATATATATATATATATATATGTAATGTAAAGTCACTCAGTCGTATCCGACTCTTTGTGACCCCATGGACTGCAGCCCACCAGGCTCCTCAGTCCATGAGATTCTCCAAGCAAGAATACTGGAGTGGTTTGCCATTTCCTTCTCCAGGTGATCTTCCCGACCCAGGGATTGAACCCGGGTCTCCGGTATTGGAGGCAGTCGCTTTAACCTCTGAGCCACCAGGGAAGTCA